>JAOEHX010029887.1:0-72387 GCA_025448015.1 Bolborhynchus lineola
GGTAGCAGCAGTGGTTTGTGTTATACCTCAGTTACTGGACTGTTCTTATCTCAACCTGTGGGAGTTACATTCTTTCGCTTCTCCTCCCCATCCCTCCAGGAGCAGGGGCAGGAAAGGGGGGGGGGGGCTAATGACATCGTGGCGTATTTATGGCTGGGCTTAAACCACAACAACACCCCACAGCCAACCACCCAGTTCTTTCTGGTAAAGATTTATTTTGAAGGCCTAAGAGGAAGAGTTTTTTCTTTCTTTCCTTCTTCTTAACTTCATTTATTTGTACGTATCCTTGGAAGCTGCAGTCAAACTTCACACAAAAATTATTTTTTTGTGTGTGAAGAGTACGAAAAGAGGTTCTTGCTTCTGGATAGAAAACAAGTAAAACTTGGATTCAAATTCCTCCTTTATTCCTGTGACCTGGGCAACTACTGCTGCCTTTTAAAATATGCTTACTTCTCCTGTCTCTGATGATTGTTATTAATACTTTAAGGAAAGTGGTGATAAAGATCAATCCCCTACCCAGAAAAGAAACATTAGCTGCTTCTTTTATGTCTTCTATAGTAAGTGACCAGCTGCAGTTTCAAATGATCCTCAGATGTTTACCATTACTTGTGCTCAAAAGCAGCTATGTTTTCTCTAGAGCAGCTGCACCATGTTGGATATTTCTGGTTATCCTGCAGACTTCAACCTCTTGTCCTCTGAAGAAAAAGTAAAGGTCAAACAGAAAGCTTGTGTGGCACAGAAGTCCCCAGTGAAAAATAAACCGAGGATGGTCTCTTACCAACTTAAGCTATGACTCTCCATGCTCGACCAAATATTCAAGGAGTTTCTACAGAGATGGGTATGTGACCATTACAAGCTTTTCACCTTATTACAGAAAGATTTAAAGAATAATCACTGAGGTCTCTCACAAAAACCATGTTATTTTTCTGATTCTTTACAGCAGTCTTTAGTCTTAATCAGAGTTCAGACTTCTCCCTCATTCCCTCCGGTCTAGCATCCTTTCTTCATGTGGTCACAAATTTCTGCCACTTTGGCAGTAACTGTGATACACATTCACTGTGGGGCCAAGCACGACTCCCTGTAGTCAGGCCTATTTTCTCTTTCTGAGCTGAGGAGATAGAGACAGGGCTGACTTGTTAGAGAGCAGCTGCGCACCAGAGGCAGAAAGGCATTTTCTTTAATGTGGGAATTGATCACAATATTTGCCTAATCTCAGGCTTGTGAATTATCATGTCAGACAACGCCAGCAAGTCACTGATAAGAGCTGACACAAACTCTAGTGGACTTTTTCAAAGCTTATAGACTGCCTCCAGAATCTCTATCACTTTTATTGAATTTAAAATCTACCTTATGCAGCTACGAAGATAATGTGGATGGAAGTATAGAGGGATCAGTACTGTTCAAACAGATATCAGGATCAGTGTGGCATAATGAGGAATTGGTATCAGGCGGTATCTAATATATATCTGCAATCAGGAGACACCTGTTGTCTGTTCTGTTATTCTTGGTTTGGTCTCTGAAGGCATCGTGACCTGGCGAAGTTCACTCTGTTCCGTGTATCCAAGCTCAGTTAAGATCCAGGAAAATGGAGCAGAGCAGACATTCCACTTCTCTTTAGAAATGGATGACGCACAAAAAAAAAAAAAACAAACCAAAAAAAAACACAGAAAATGAACAAGTAATCTCAGGAAATTACAGGACAAACAACTTAATCTGATTTAATGGGAAAATGCCTGGAAAAATTATTAGTCAATATTCAGGCACCTACAGCACTTGTAAGCAGAAAACAGAGTTATCAAAACTAACTGATACCCTAGCACACTTTCCTTCATTTGCAACTAGCCTGGTGAAGAGTGGCAGGATTACTGTACACATTTGCATGGCATAACAAACCTTTTGACACAGTCTAATATAAAGTCCCAAAAGCAAACTGAGAGAGATACTCAAGATTAAACAGATGCACAGTTGTTTGAGGAAAGACAGACTAGGAAACTACTTGCAGTAGTTGACTTACGCACAAA
Organism: Bolborhynchus lineola; assembly: GCA_025448015.1. Classification (NCBI taxonomy): domain Eukaryota; kingdom Metazoa; phylum Chordata; class Aves; order Psittaciformes; family Psittacidae; genus Bolborhynchus; species Bolborhynchus lineola. The sequence continues at coordinate 2,022 of JAOEHX010029887.1, forward strand.
GGGATATCAAACAGGAAATTCTGTTTTGTGTACATGGTGTACATAAGACAGTATATTACAACATTAGCAAACAGCAATTATAAATTTAACAGTAATGAACAAGATCACAAAAATGGCTTCCAAAGCACTTAATTTTCTAGAAACAGTTAACATGACAAAATGAATTATTTGATTGAATTTAAAATATAGTCTTTATTGCCCTTTATTATTTTTTCTGATCAGAAGATTGTTTCTTAGAACAAACATGGAAAAGCATAAATCAAACTTCCAAGTTTTACAGTCTACGACGTCAGTTAGTCCTGCAGTCAGTAAAAGTTAGCTCCATTAAGGAAAATCCCATGTGTTATTGGCAAGTCAGGTAATCAGGATCTACAGTAAGGGGGCTTGACTGCAACATTCTGCTTCTTACATATAGGTTATTCTCTAATGCCCTAGAGAACAACTGCAGTGAGATATTCTATTCTTACACCACTGAAAAATGCATTTTTTTAGAGATTAAGTAGTGCTTATATATTACACAAAGAGAAAGTAAGTTGGTTACTAAACTTGACCCTTACGAATTTAAGGATTTGGACATCTAGAAACAATACCAACACAAATTTCACTTGGTCATATCGCTAAAGAAAACTGGCCAGCTCATGCTGCCATTGTGAAGAACTACAATGACTGCAGAGCCTATGAGCAAACGACCCATTTCATGGCTGGGCTACTGTGCCATTGGAAATGTTGACTTCCCTGCTCATTCTCAGAAATGATAGTGAGCAGATAGACAAATAAATGCTTTTTCAAATATTTTTGTTTTCTTTTTAAAGGCCATTACGTTATAGCAGATTACTCCACCAAGCCAGCGGGGATATTACTATAAAATTGACAGCTAACACCCAGAGTAAACACAGGAATAAAAATTTATATTTTTTCCTTGAAAGTGTTGGTAATATATTATTAATCTTAGATACACTATTTTTATATATATATATATAAATATAAACCACCTATAACTATACCTAATGCCATACATCTAGTATACTATATGCAGTAGGAATCTATTATGAAAATAAAACTCTCTCATTCTTTCATCCCTCCACCACTGACTTCTCAAAAATGCCAAACAATGAGTATAGTCCACCTAAACTTGTAAACATGACAGCAACTAACAGAAAAATGGAAGAAAGGAAAAAAAAAAAACCCAACCAAACCAAAACTCTTTACTTACTGCATACCTTATATTTCCCGTATGTGTCCAGGGAAAGTCACTGTGGAAAAATCAGCTTCAAGAAATTCAGTAGTGGCTACCTTCCATTAATAGGATATTAAACAGTTTGAGTACTTGAGTTTCACACATGTGGCTTCCCACTGAAAGCAACATCAAAACCAAATATTACTTGTTAGCATTAATGAAAATATATTAAAAATAAGGATGGAGAAAGGAAAAATGTCCTATAAGTTAGACAACGTTTATAACAATAATAGGTAATGTAACAGGCAAGAAACAGGAATGTGTGCTGTTAGGCTCAGAACACAAACATAGCAAGATTAAAAATAATAAGAACATTTTTCATTCTACTTCTCTTTCCTTTCCACCTGCTCTAATTAGTTCCTGATGTTGTGAAGGCTTACCTTTACTAATGCTTAGCCCCACTGAAAGCAATTAATGCTGATAAAACTAAGCACAATCCAAGAGCTTTGAACAGATTGTTATTTAAAGAATCTAACAATTTTGTTGTTATTATAGCTAGATAGGTAAAACCAGAAGATCATGTGATACAAGGCATTAAAACGTCTTTCCTTCTCAGTACACACTACTCCTTTCCATCTCTTCTTGTGAGGAACACTGCCCAAAGGCTGCATGAATAACAGAGATGAAAATAAGAAATACTCCAAATCATGCTAGGGCTCAAAATCGTTCTCTTGTACCTGATATGATGTAAAAACACCTGATCATAATTTCAGGGCAATTATTCTGATTGAGCATTCAACTGAGCTGGCCTTCACCTTTTAAGTGAGGATGCAGTTTGACTTGATTTGATTAGATCATATGGAAATTTTACATATATTGTTCAAGTATTTCTTTCATGCCAAATAGGCAGGCCTAAAATTGACTTCTCTGTCATGTGTGATGGCCAAAATGAACCAAGTTGTTAAGTCTGTAGGATCACACCCAAAATACTATCTGAAAGGTATTTTGAAGAGACTCCATAATTTTGTTGTGAGGCTTCCAATGTCTTTATTGTGTTAAAGGAAAGCTGGCTGAATTTGACTGTTCTTTAGTAGGAATTTTGTCAGAAGGACTTACAGAGTTACCTTACAGTCTAACTGCTGTTGCTGCAGACACCACAGCTTCCACCTGGTAGCCAGTTTTGTACAGCCCTGTGTTCTCTCCTCCCTACTGCATCAGTGTTGTCATCTAGACAATACAGCTTAGTTCTGGTATTTGCCTTAAGGGCTTTGAAATTTTAGTATTACAAATGCATCCAAGGAACATATTCTGCAGTGTATGAAATAATTTGACCTCATTATCTTTGCTGATACTGAGACGGTATTAGGAAGGCCCTTGCATCCAATAATGTATTCCCAATGGGAGCAGGTAGATTTGAATCAGACTGTCTTAACACAGCATAGTTCTTCCAATCGGTAGCCTGGCTCAGCATAAAGCTATTCTTTATTCTACTGCTAAAATGTTACACAGGCAAACATTTAATTATGAACAGAACAGTACATAGTTCATACGTGAAACATTTTCATCTGTTAGCATGTAAATGTTAATAATACCGGATTACTATTGGTTACACCTTTCTTCAAACTGAACTGTGAATTAACTTATTTAATTATTTCTGACTATATACATTTTACTTTGATGTCAAAATCATGTTACTTATGGATATATCTCACCCAACTCATCAAAAGCAGCTGGGAAGGCTCTGAAATACATACATCACAGACAGCAGCCCTCTGATGTGAAGAGGCCAATTTTCCTGCTGAGAAAGATGAAAAAACAATAAAGTGCATCATTGATTCTCTATTTGCTGAGAAGAGGTACATTTATGAGTCTAAGAATTAAATTCAAATTGGAATCTCTCTTCCATAGCCCTGAAATGGAATTGTGAGGGGACACTAAAATATTAATCTTAAAACTATGCTGACAATTTGGTATTGTGGCTTGCTGAGAAAAAATAGTAAAAAAATTGGAAAGTAATTTCACTAATAACTTCCACACTGTTTCTCCTACTTGTTATTTTCTTTATTTCAAGGGGTTTTTTTCCCCATTCCCAAGTCTTTCACCTTTCTCCTTTAGCACTTTAAAAGAAATAATTCATCTACAAATTTACATTTCTCTCCCCTTTTTCCTGTTTCATTTCTCTCCCACTTTAGCTCTGTGGAAATCAATTTTCAAAATTAGCTAGATGGCTATGGAGGAGAAAAAATGTGATCAGAGAAAAAAATATATATAATAATAGCAAAAATATTTTTTTCATCTTTAAGAACTGAAGAAATAGCCTTATATTAAAATCAATTTCATTGACAGGGCTTTTAAAATATTCTATTGTCTATTTAAAATTATCTATTGTCAAATTATTAAGACTTTGCTTCAAAATACCAATTGGCTCAATTATAGATAATTGTGGGACCACCTGGTTAATTGCAACATCAACGATTTCCCTCATCCTCACTAGACAGGTTGTCCTGGAAGAAAGAATGACTTAGTTTACACACCTGTGTAGGCCACCCGGTGAGGGCATCAAGGGAAGCATAACAGAAACTAGCTTCCACACATACACCTTCTCAGGATTCAATGGTTAGTAAAAGCTACAAGGCAGGAGTCAACAGTCTCTTCCTGCCTTCAGAATATGTTACACCTCATGGCTCTTCATAGGAATTAAGATACAAGGTCTTCATTTGCCCTTCAACCAGATCAGGCAAGAGCACATCTTTAACTGGCTGTGACAGGAATAGGACTTAATCATACACATATAATTAAAAATGGATTTAAGGGCTTCCCAGAATAAGACCAGGTTCTGACAAAACATCCTTCTGTTTGTCTAGCCTGTCACCAGGAAAGGTAATTACAACTCTAAGATATTATTAAAGCTGCTGAGAGTGTGGGGCTTTTAAAACTTTCTTTCATGTCCAAAGTTATTGAGGTGTCTTTTTTAGGTATTATTTTTGTGCAAATTAGTTTCTGTTTTCCATCTGAATTTTCAATGAGACTGCAGCTGCAGTATGACCTCAACCTTTCTGTATTTTTCTTTTTTTTTTTTTTTTTTTTAATTTTTTTATTACTTAGCACAGATTTTAAGATAGGAAATAGTAACAAGCTTATTGGGCTTGAAGACAATCCCTAGTGGTACACACTTTAAGTGAGCTATAGCTGTTAATATGTCAGGGATATAATTCCCCACAAGTGAAAGTTAGCCAGAGAGCATACTTAACTCAAAGCGAGATAATGGTTAAGGCAAATATCCGGGGATCAGTAAAATCTACTGTTTCTTAAATTAATCTTCCTTATGAAAGAAGGCTATGAGAATTATATACCTGGTAAGTTGCAAAGAACATTGCATTATAGCTAGTTAAAATGTACCGAACATTTTCCTCATGCAAACTTCTGAAATTAATGGAATTACAAAAGCAGTGGGTTTGGCTTGCAGCATCTGATGCGTGACTGATGTAACAGATCCTAACTTAGGGACACTCCATGCAGCATTACTGTAGGATATAATGTTCTAACAGGTAACAAAACAGCCTTAGGAAGATTTACTGTAAAAATTACACACTTGTGCCTTTGAAATATTGGGACATTCTGGCATAGTCTGACCTGTTTCAGTGAGTAGGTTTGAAACCATTGGGGCATGCTCAGTGGAATAGTTGTGGATAGCTGTGTAGTATAGTTGTGGATAGTTGCGTGGAATCAGGTATTCTGATTCCACACAACTATCCCTTATAATATAAACTGGATTTTAAAGACAGACATTTTTCTTCTGTGGTGAGAACAACGTAAGTGCTATCAGATAATATTGAGATTACACACAGATCCTGACTGGTATCAACCCACACACAGATATATAAACATATATACATGGTTCGTATGTTGTTGCAGTGCTTTGTCACATCTCCCAGGAATGAAGGCCTTGCTCAGTGAAAGGCTGCGGATGAAATGAGCGTAACCTACAGCAACAATGACAGAGCCTGTACATTAATCAAGTGCAGTCAGACAGGACAGGTAGCTTGGCAAACAGAGAAATGTGGAGATGGGCAAGAAAATTGCAAAATAAGTAAGGTTTAACAGAAACCAGAAAAGTAAAAAGCTCTGCTTCTCCTTATATGATTCACCATATGTTCGCAAGTGAAAATGCTTTCTACTAATAGAAATAAAGATCTCCACTGACAGTGTTTCACATAAAACCAAACAATCATCAGTTATTTAAGCTAGAAATAAAATGATGGCATGCAGCACTCTGCAGAAGCTCATACAATCCACTGTAACGCTTTTGGCTTACTGAGCACTTTTTCACCACCCATAGATTATCTACTCTTACGACCCCTCCACCTTTTCTGCACTCTCTGCTTATATAATTATTCATGATTTGTCAGCAGCCAAGAAATTCCTCTGGGTTTCAGTGATGAAGTGCTTTATTTGGACTAATTGTTTCATTTACTTCAAAAGAACAAAGAAATAAAGCACATTTATCCTTTTGAGACCACTTTTGGATATGTTTCCAGTCATTATGATTTTTTGGAATTGAAAATTGAAGTTAATTGAATAATTTTCAAAAATATTCTAAGTCAAAGCAGGTTTCATTCTTAACTTCAGTGAAACTGCACCTGCAATTTCAGTTGAATTTGGTGCTCAGTTTCTTTGTTTCTTCTCTTCTCGGCGCAGATAATAGGCCCGCTCCCATCCCAGGTGAAGGAAAACACAGATTAAACTGGTTTACAAAGAAAAAAAAAAAAAAACCCAACAAAAAATTAACTCAAATTTAAAAGAAGAGTTTGACACAGGCTATAGACAAAAAATGCCCAGGCTAATAGAAGAGTAGGTATTTTTAGGTATTCATTCTCAAATCATGTTTCAGGGACAACTGACCTACTTTTGTGTCAGCCTGGTCAATCATCTCTTAATTGGTCTGCTTGAAAACATTAAAATGTATGTTCACCTCATACAGTGCACTATGGGTTGTAGGAACATGGTTCAGATTGAGCATGCTCTGTTTGTCCACAATAAGAAAATTAAAGAAGAAAATCAGTATCTCAGTGTGTGCTTTTTCTTTCGCTGTACCTGGGATGGTATCCATTTAAATTGCTCCTTATTCTCCCATTCCAGTGCTTTTGTAGCTAACAGATTAAAACTCTACTACCAAGAGAATGCAATGTATTTTTTTATTATCAACTTTTATGGCATTACTTCCTTATATCTGTACTCAAGAAGAATGAGAACAGCCATTTGATCTCAATCATCTGCATGTTTCTGCAGACTCTAGAGCTGTTAAAGGAATACAAAATAAACCCTCTATGTCATACTTAACCTAAACTCGCCTCACTGACAACAAGCCACGTGTGATCCTAATTCTGTGATATATTACAGGCTTTTGTGCAGTACTGAAAGGAATTAATTTGGTGCCATAGCTGATTAACCCTGAGACAAGTAGAATAAATAAAAGAGAAAAAGACTTAATTATCATAGTTTACAATTCAGGCATGCACCCTGATACCATACCCAGATGACACATCATGGTTTTGTTTATTCTTGTCCTTTACAGACAAACCAACTAATGCTATTGTATGAAGTATACTCTACTTACCCGCTGTGTCAAGTCTACCAAAAAAAAACTAAAACACAACAATTCCCATTATAGTGATGTACCACACTAGCACGTTCTCTAGTACATTGTATCATAAGATGATGGGTGCAGTGGAATCTGTGGCAGCTGTTAAATCAGTATTTATTTCACTGATGCGAGACACCAAATTGAGAGAGATTGACTCTAGTTTCTTGGGCTTTCTCCTAGCCATAAAATGTGACATACTGTGCCTACTCAAGTATTTCTAGCTGGAAGAGTGACAGTTTTAGGGGGAAAATGTGTCATTGCAATCAGCTATATTGTGTGATAAAAGGTAATGGTGCCTGCATACAGCATATTTAAACCAATATTCTTTTAGTTGGAGCAACTTAAAGAGTATTTCTGCTTTCAATGGTCTTTGTTATTTTTTGGGAGATTTCTTTCAAGAACATTATGAAGTCAAAATAAACTTACACATTATTCCACAGCTCAGTAGTTTGGAGATGCAGATAGTAATATCCACAGTTACATAAGTCGCTGCGTACTCTGAAAGTCAGCAGCAAGGTTTTCAGGAACATGGCCACATTTCCCCCTTTTTAGTATTTATCAATTTCAAGATTTCTTACTTGTTGTCTGTCAAACTAATATTTAAAAACAGAGAACAGGAATTTTAAATGGAATTACACTGAGAATTTGTCACACTAAATAATAGATTTTTAATTTACCATTTTCCTTTCTATATACCAGAAAATAAATAGTGTACCTGCATTTTGCTATGTACTTGGGCATAGTTGTACAAATGTTGCTTCTCCTCATCTTGAAACCGGAGAGATTGTAGTTTTTGACTTAATATCTGAACAAACCCAAGGAAAAGTTCTCATACAAGAAGTTCTATTTCTCCCTGAGAATTCAGTGAACCCGTCTTTCATAAACCATTCAGGCTGTATAAAGAGTTGAGTTCCACGTCTACTGTAAGGAGCAAAGAGGATTTTGACACCCTAAGATAAATGGAGTGGAGCTGTCCTGGCTCTCTCTGGTAACCACAGGAAGATCTGAGATAATTTGCTTCAGTTAGACACCCATCCCTTGGCCAAAAGCAGGTGAGTTGAATCCCACGAAAGAGCAGCCCTTCCTCACTTCTGTGATAGCTGGAAGTTTCCAAATGTAGTGATACTACTGCAGGAATATAAGAATATAGGAACCTAACAGTTACATTTGAATGTTACGTCTGATTTCAAATTTATTGTTAATACTGAATTAAAATTTGTATTAATTCTCAATTTTAAAATTAAAGAAGTACCTTACATGGGTTAAGAAACAAATAGCTGATCCTACTGATGACAGAACCAAAAAGAACTTCCAGTACTCAAGTATAAAATTGTCTCTCCAGCAGCAGCCTAGCACCCTCCTTGATTCTGGGCCTGCTGGCCAGTTTGAAGAGTTCTCTACAGGGCAGAACAGGGAAGTTATTGAGTACATAAATCTTCTTCTTCCCACAGAGTATGTCCCATATAGTCTATTTAATACAAAGAGAGTTCAGCTTAAATGCAAAGAGAGTTCAGGACATTACAGCTTTTGTGCAACTTTTACTCCAAATCAGTAGGTTTCGTTTCTTTTCCAATTTCAGGATCTATTCCTGCCTCTTTAGCTTCTGTCCTTCTAGGCAAATAAGTAGTTCTCCTTTACTACAGTTTGTCATTGTTTTTTATTTTCCTTCTTTTTTGTCTTTTGTACTGCCTCCGTGTTGGTGTCCTTTGATTTGATTCACACTGTAGCTTCCTTCCCAGAATATTTGCAATGCTTTAATCATTCTCATCTCCCCTTGTTATTCAGCTCCTCAACTGGAAAAGATATATGAACACCAGAAGCTTTCCATTCTAGTTAAGAGTAATTTTCCCCCTGGAGACATCGTCTGTCCTATTCAGTTTTACATTTTTCCTGGTTATTAACATCAAATTGACAATGAATGTTGGCTACTTATGGAAATCTAGGACATTATTCTCACCATAAAACATTTACTGGAGTAAACTACACCCAGCAGGCAAAATGATGTATAGAAGGGGAACAGTATAAAAACTATAAGCAGTGCACAGGCTTATTTTATGCAGATGTACTGTTTGCATATTATGGGACTCAACAGCACTCAAGTTTCTAATAACTTCTTTTTTTGCTTGACCAGTTTTCTTCATTACTTATATGCCACTGCAGAACTCAAAGCTGTTATTGCAAACTTATACATTACAGAAAGAACAGAGCCTGGTATGCATAGCTTTTTAATAAGGTTTTCATCAGCTGCTTTTACTGACATTTTTTCATTTCTGTTATGCCCTGCTTTTAATGCCTCAGTCTTCATTTGATACTGTAAAACAAAACAGGTGGAATATTGCCAAAAAATGTGTTCATGCTTGAATATAAAAATCATCACAAAATGCACTTGAAGCATGAAGGCTCTGTAGACAATTTCCGTTCTTGTTCGCATATGCAACCTATGCATCTAGATTGGAAAAGTTATCTTCTTTTCTGTTATCAGATTAACCCATTAAAAAAATATTCTCAAAGCTTAGATTCATAACTGAAAATAATCAATATTAAGTCTACATTCGAAAGTAAGCATGCATATTTGTGCAAAGAATTTTGTGAAACATTCCAAGATCTGCACTTGAGAAACTGTACACCACAAACTGATGTTCAAAACTCACTCCATCTCAAAGGTTATAAGACAAAGCATCCTTTTAACACTGAGGAGTGATTGTAACATTCTAAATTTTAATTATTTGAGGTAATGGAGTCAGACAAAAAAAAGCAGTTCTCTGCCCTACCACAGATGCCAACAAAGTGAGCATCTGATGACTATCAGTTCAAGTCCATGAGGACCTGAGGCAAGTTTATTCTAGCTCTGGCACACAGCTCTGACTCACACAAAGAAGCGTATTTTAGGTGGGGCTACATTTACTAAAGAGTAAATGGATCTGTATCCAAAATCAAATTACTTGTCACAATCAAAACATTTAAAGAAAAGTTAAAAAACCCTGCTAATTTTCTCAATTCACATGTCAATAATAACGGTGATATAATCAGCGGGATGCGTCTAATACCCTGTCAGCAAACCCTTCCCCGGCAGACAACAGATGGAAAGAAGTTCTAGTATGTTTTTTTCCAGATGTTTTCTTCTCTGGTGTGGGGTATAACTTGCGTTCCCCCTTCAACATGAGATGATTCATTACATGCAAGGAAGAGAGTGAAGCTTCACACTCTTTGGTCAAAGGAGGTGAAAAGTAACCCTGCAGTGCGATTTCATCAGTAGGCAAATACACTTCTCACTTCAGTGGGTTTCTATCAATGATCATTCTTATTAAATTTCTCTTTTCCTTATGTCACAGCTTAGCTCTGTGCATGCATGGGGTTGGCTTTGTTTCACCTATGCTCTACCTCCAGCAACTATAATAGATGAAGGATTCAGATTCATGACCCCTCTACTTGCAATTGAATTAAGCTAGAATATTCTGGGCAAATTTGGTTTATTTTTTCCATCCCCATAAATATCAGCAGGCACCATGAAATCTGATGTGCATTATTAGCTCAGATCTGATACCCACCACTGATGGACTGTTCACAGCCAGAAGAGGGTTACGTTGAAGTGTTTTGGGCAGCTTTACAGATTGCAAATGCCAGTGCCAGCACCCCTCAAAACAATCTCAAAACTTGACTGTTGATACAATAAATCCAAATAGCATGTATCCAACAACAGCACAGAACAAAGAGAAGCTGTGAAGGGTGGGGGAGAAGCTGGTACTTAAAAAAAAAAAAAAAAAAAGTAAAAAAATTTTGGAGTTGATTTTCACTATTATGCATATTGCCTATTTTATTGGTCAAGAGCTCTTAATACATAGATCATGATGGATGCTTAGTCTCATATCTATAGTGGTGAGGGAACGCATCCAGAATTAGTCAGAGAGAGCCTGTTGACCAAAATGATTCCCAAATGATCTGATGATACCTTGCAACCTGGCAAGTAAACGTGCTGCTTACAAATTGCTTATAAACCTGCTCTTAACATCTGGTGATATGATGATTCTGACCCTGCTCTTGTGTGTTAACACTCACAAAGACAGGATATTTCCCATCCTGCTACATTCTCTAAAGTAAAATTCATATAAAACGTTACCAAGGGTGGGGCTCTTGAGGAGTATGTTCACGTTACTGCAATACTTCAACAAAATTACAGCTTTACATTTCTCCTGGCTCTGGTAGTACTGCACAACATACGGCAAAGGGAAGGGAGTTGAAATTAAAAATAAATCACCTGAAAATTCAGAAGTGCTATGTTTCTTAGAGCAGGAAAATATGCCAAAAGCTGCATGAAGTTGTCCCACTATAATAAGAATGAGAAAGGTCTGAAATTTTTCTTACATTATTGGCAAATTCTAACCAATAATCAGGAATGTTGTTAGTACACACCCACATATACACACTTTGGAAGTGAAATTAAGCAGCAGATCATTAGTCTGAGGCCTACTTAGTGCATAATCAAAAATTAAGTGTAGCTAGTATTCTTCTTGCAACAACCTAGTTAAATTTTCATAAAGAAAGATAATTTTAAAAAGGCCCAAATTCCTAATTTGCTGGTCATCTACTCATGCAAGATGCCATCATGTCTCTTTTTAGCCTGTTAGTATAGGCATCAACAGTAAGATCCCAGATTTTATCTGCCTGTGGTGGAGCTCTCATAGTTAATTTATCTGACACTTTGCTCATCTGTCAGAAGCAGTAGTATATTTGTTATTAAATTTTATCTTGCTGTGGCATCAGCTTAAGACTGCCACCTGCAAGGTTTTGTATACTGTGCTAAGACATTTCTGCTCCTGTATTTAGATCCACAGCTTATTAAAATTAAATGGGTTTTTTGGGTGTGGTTTGAGTCAGCACTGATTGCTTTTAGCTTTGGTTGTATCATCAGACAAACCCCCCACAAATAATCAAGAAATATTTTTTTAAGAAACCTGTAATTTACCATGAAATTTAACCTATCTTTCCAGAGCTTCAATTTTAGAAATACGTAATTATATCTGACCAGTGATAATCACGGTCAAGTAAGTTGCATTTACAACGAACTTTCTTGATTGATTTCTGCCTGCAATTAATTTTCCATTACCTGTATGTGTATTACCTACAATTGTCCTGGGTTCAGCAGCAGCAGTCATTTTTCTCCTTCTCAGTAGCTGGTGTAGTGCTGTGTTTTTTGACTTTCAGCCTAGGAGCAGTGCTGATAACACTGACGTTTTTAGTTGTTGCTAAGTAATGATTACTCTGACCAAGGAATTTCTGAGTCCTGAGACAAGGGGGAACAAAATCACAAAATGAAATATATAAACCTTTAGAATCAGTTTTAAGTAATGTTAAGGTTGATGGCTTTGTAACAGTAGCAATGGAAAATTACTGAGTTGCATGATTCACATTTAAAAAATGGAGTACAGCTAGAGAACATACTGAGAATTCTTGTATAAGATAAACCATTGTAGTTTTAGGCCTTTATGACCTTAGTACAAAATAAGTGTAATCAAAGCAGGTTAGAAGAACAGGATGTAAGGATAAGGAGTATCTGGAATGGCAGGGGTCCAGGATGGGCTGCAGTTAAACTAACTGATAAGTAGAAGGACAGGATGATTGTTATGCCTATGGTGTAAATGAGCCAATTAAGCTGGTATAAGCATCTACTGCTGTGTTTCAAAGGCTGCCAGAAGCAGTGAAGGCTGTTGGAAGAAGTAGATGACCCTCAGAGACCACCACCACATTTTTGTATGCATGAGGGGAACTTTCTTGATGTAATCCATACGTAGCCTCATGAATATGTATGTATGCCCAGCGGCTGTATAAGGATGGCTTGTGTAGCAATACGGGGACACACATTAGGAGGAGCTATCCCCCACGTGTCTCCCGGCCCTGCAATAAAGAATACCTGCTTGTCAACTTAAAACTTCGTTGGCAAGTTTGTTCCTGGAGTTTTCTCTGAATCACACTGAATACAATTTTCTGAAGGTTCTGGAATGAGTGGACATTATCATCTGAGACATACCTATATTAGATGTCCTTATCGACCTCAAAACAAATGGATCAGAACAGGCTTCAAATGAAAGTGACATTCGAAACTGATACTTAAGCATAGGATAAAAACTGTATGGTCATTACGTAGTTCAGTAGGCCAGCTACTAATGAGTGAGTCAATGCCACAATTGTTCATTTGTCATATAATGGTAAAAACAAACCAAAAAGGTAAGACTTTATGTTAGTTCCAATTTTGGCTCTAAGAGGATTTACAATTTGTTTCAGTGTTCACTGTGCTGTTATTAAAACGAATAGTATATCTTGAAATCATGCTGAAGTCTGAATAATTTAGTTATTAACCTAGAGGACCTTTATCCTAGGTCTTGATCATTAGTGGTTGTGTTATATGTTAAGTCTTCTGAATAAAATATTTTGAGTGTTGTGTTTCAAAGCCTTATGGTAGTAGAAGCATTTTTCATCTGAGTCACAGCTTTTAGAAGCTAGATATAGCTGGGAGTATCAGCTGTTTTGCTTCAGACCTTATGTACTCACATGCTACTCTTCATCTATTCCAGAATGGTCTCATCCTTCCAGCCCCACTTTTTTTTTTTTTTCCCCACACTTGAATTTTCATCCATTTTGCTTCCTCTTCAGTTTTTTTGAGAGCTGCTCATTTTTGGTTAATAATTGCATATTTGTCCCCTAGCTGTTAAAGCCAAATGGAAGAAAAAAGTCAAAATACTTCTTGGTTTACTAGATGTATTTTGCCACATTTCAGTGTAGATGGCTTAAAGATCTGTTGTTGATGTGACTGGGCAGATACATTTATCAACAACAGACTTAATTGCATCTTCTTTATTTCTGCCAGCATTGATCTGGCAAGTATTGAGAGCTGCTGGTGATCCCCAGTACCTCTGTTAAAATTCTGAGCTTCAGTGAACCTGACATGTGGTATTTCAGGTTTGGATCAGTTCTCTATTCCTAGTTCTGTATTGCAGTTAACTCTGGTTTCTGCCCTGATGTCTGTGTGTTGCCCCCTGTCTTCAGCAACAACTAAAAACCCAAACAAAAACCAAAACACAACCCCCTCTCCACAAACACCAACAACCCTAAGAACACCTTTGCATTTTTTAATTTTGATTTTTCTCTCTCTTTAGAGAAATACATTATCCTTTTACAATGTGTCAGTACTTATATATGCTGCAATGTAATGGCAAGAGCTGCTTATTTTCAGTACGCCTTTCTCCTCAGCTCCTACTATTTCCCTTTGTCTTTTAACACATTACTTTTCCTTGGCCAATTAATTAGTTTTGAAAAGGTCAGTCTTTGAAGTCCACTAAGTAGTGTCTTTCTTAATTTTCTATTCTATTATTTTCACTTCTTCTACTTCTCGTGTCATCAAGATGTTCCTCCACTTTCCCCTGCCAATAATTCGCTTGCATGAAGATTTAGTTATCTGACAGTGTGTGTTTGCTGATTTTTCCCTTTGTGTTCTCCGATTATCTCATCTTTTTCCTGTTACAAATCCTAAGATCCACAAGACTTGTCTTTATTTTCTCCACTTTGTTTAGGTTGGTGTGACTCAGCTTCTCTTCCAGGTCAATCCAGTATCCCCCAACAGAAGCAGCCAGGTACTGGGTGTTTATCTATCATGTAACTAGTCCGCAGTTATCACCTGATCATAGCCCAGACAAGTGTGACTGGTACAACTGTATGTATGTATACTCCATGTGATGGTGACCCACCTACAGTTTGTGTTTAGGGCACTTCCCACCATATGATAAGAGGAAGGCTGCAGGGAGACTGCTGGGTGTTAATGATGTCTGGCTGACAGCAGCCTTCCTGACCAGCTCTGAGGGACTCCCAGGAATAAAGATGACAGGCTGAGTTGTATGTTCTGGCACATCAGGAGCTGGCTATCCTTGCTTTAATTATCTCATTCTAAAACCTTGATTTTCATAAGAAATGTGAAATCCCAGTTGTGTTTCATTTAAATATTTCACAATTCTCTAGTCATTGCTCTGTTTCTCAATTATAAGTTGATGTTATGACATTTTCATTTTTTTTTTATCCTCTTTCTGTGGAAGAAAATGTCCCATGTTTTGCTTGGCTTTTTTGCAACATTTAATGCAATTGCTTCCCCATGGCAACTGACAGTGAACCTGGGACAATCCAGATCACTGGTATGCCTTCACTCCTTTTAAAGAAATCCAGGTCACATTCCCATAGTTGTTCAGCAGACTAGAAGACATAATCCATTTGCAGAGTTCATTCCCAGTTGTTGTTGTTTTACCCTCAGGATGATGTGGACATGTCTCTCCTTCCAGCATAGCAAAATGGTCTATAAAATGAATGTTCTGTTTGCCGCAAAAGCTCTTGTATCACATTAACAAATTGTTATGTTAAGCCTCAGTAAAACTAGTTTTTCCTGAGCAGGGAAAGGAAGCCTTACTTTGGCCAACAGAGCCTTAGTGCTTCTCTTTTTCTGGTAGATCTCAAGCTCTTCTGAGTAATTTCTTTCTACATTTTAGGAGGCGATTCTGTGCTTTTGAGACCATAGAAATAGCTAGCTTTTTTGCCTTCTTCCCTATTTTCTGTGCATCACTTTAATTTTCCTTAGTCTTTTAGAATGCTGTCTATCCCTGCTCTTGCCAGCACTCAAAAATCAGGGTAGGTGTTGAAGTTCTTTTTTTTTTTTTTTTTCTGCAGGTTGGATGTTCTGCTCCCTTGCTTCTTCAGCCCAGCTTGTGGAGTTTGTAGGTCCTGTGCTGGGTGTGGCAGTTATCAGTTGGCAGAACTGCCATGATTTTTTGGTAAAACATATTTTCCTCAATTATCTGTTTAGGTTCGGTGCTATACAGGTTTTGACATTTAGGTGGTTCCCAGGAAAACCTTTTCCTGGACATAGGGTAGGCCACCAGCACAGCGGAGTACCATCACTGTTCCTTTATGTAAGAGTTATTTTTAAATCTTCCAAGTCTTTTAAGTCACTTTCCTATCTTTAAACCACATGAGCTTCTTTACTGCCTTCCACTGCATCTTCACAGCTCTCATCCAAAATTCCTTTGATGATTTATTATTATCTGGGACTAACTCTCATATTAATGTAAAATACTGGACTTTTTGATAGGCATTGTGTTACAAAACATATTTTTTTTGTTGCTGTTGTTCAAATTTGTTTCCAACAGTCAGTGGTATTAAAGTTTGCAGGGTAGGTACAGGTACTTTGTATCAACTGTCAAAATATCTATAACATTTCTTTTCAATTTGGCTGGTGCTGTTTTTTAAAACATGAGCCATGGAATATTATTACAAATGGCAGTACTATATTCTTTCACCAACAGCAGCAAAAGAGTGGTGCAACTAGGAAAACTTGTCTTGAATTTTAAGTCTTAATTAAAAGAATTTTTTTTTTTTTTTTAAGTAAGTGTGGGCTAATAAGCTGCACTATAACTTCTAATACGATGAGCAGACTTCATAAAGGGACCTGACATATTTCTAAAGGATACGTAGGAAAAAAAGCTTAGCAAGACATTTGTGACGGTTTTACCTCTAAACTACCGGGAGATGGCACCAAACACGTTATCTGTACCCTGTAAATCCGGTCTTTGAGTGAGTTCGTTTTACTGTTACATGCTTTAGTTTAGACAAGTTTTAGATGCATTTATTTTTGCTAGTTTTAAAAACATTGTTCCAAAATGAAGGAAATACTTAACTTGATGCCAGGTTTTGATGTTTACCTTGGTAAACATTTAGTGCAGCCTTGCTGTTGCACTAAAACCAGTTTAACTGTCGAACACTTATTTTTAGTAAGTGTTCATTTTCAAATGAAGACAGAAATTCTGTTTCCAAATCAGAAAGAGCAGATATTGATGAGCTTTCCAAGCCTTGAAAACTGTATAGTGCTGGATAACAGTCTTGCAGTGTTGACAGTTAAGAATCCAGCTCTTTATGACTTAATCTCTAACCTGAAGGATGATAATTTGAAAAGACAAATATTAATCCAGTTCATTAGCTCCTGTCACAGCTGAAGTTTTCCTGTTAATAGATTAATGGAAAACTGAGGAGTTCTCAGATAGTTCAGACTTACTAAGCCAGTTTACCACACTTCAGCTTTAAATTCAGAATGGGTCTTCTAAAGAACAGTTGAACAGATTTATCAGTGGAGACTTAGGCTGTCAATGGGTCATCAGGTACAGCAAAGCAAATGGGCCCAGAAAACTGATAGCATAGTAAATATACCTAGATAAGGATTATTGATTGTTGCACAATCACAATATGTCAGATGACAATTGTTATTTCATGATTACTTTCTAATTGTGTCATTTCTGGTGTATAATCGTGATGGACTTGTTCAGTTAATTGTGTTACAAGGAATACAGTACAGCTTACATAATGCCTAAGACATATGATGGCTGAAGAGGTAAATATATTGTGTAAAGTATATTATTAGCATTAGAAATATTTTAAGCAAAAATATGAATAATCCCTTAATTCAATCTTGAAAATTAGAGTGTTTATAAATATTTCTCTACAGTTAGATCCCCAGGCAAGTTAGGTGCCCTATTGTCAGAATGCTACTCATTACTGAAAACAGGCATGCCAAATATTCAAATTCTTTCTTCCGAATATTGGACAGCTTAAAATGGTGAAGGATGACTTTGTAAATAATGTATCTGTTCCCACATGGAAGGGGGAATTCTTCAAAGAATGCAGTTTATTTCAAGAAAAGCATCCTTTTTCATGTGTTTTGAGAAATCTGTGCATGCCTTTCTTCAAAAAAAAAAAAAAGGAAGACCAAAGGGCCACCAATGTGTCATGACAATTTGATGAGCTAAAATATTATACGAGGCACCCAGGCCACCTCAGGACTATGCCCTGAGCCATTCCTCCCCCCTCCTCCCCACTACCCGCACTTACCACCCACTGCTGCTTTGGGAAGTCAGATCCTGTAGCATGGAGACAAAGGCCTGACTTCTGAACTTCCTGTGATGTCTTCATCAGAACTCCTCTGCTCTGCTGGTTAATAGCAGAAGAAACATGCACAGTCTAAGAGTAGCATGGATTGTTAAAAATAGAGAGCTTTAAAGCAATTAAGATGGCTGCACAAGAGCTAGGCATGGGAAGTATAAGGTACAAAACCAGGTTTATAGAATTCCACTTTAAATGTAAAGAAGCTCCTCTGAATTCATCACATAGATCACATGTAAGGTGAAAAGTCTTACCTAATTATTTTTTATATCACTCATCAAATCAGTACTTAGGTGTTAGAGTTTAATCATTGATTCAGCCACTTAAGAAACCAGGGAAAACTATTTTTGCATTCCATTGTCCTTTTAAAAATCATTTATGGGCAGACAGTAGGAACATCTGCAAAATAGCTAGGAAAACAAGTGAAGAAAGGATTTGTTAGTACAATTTAAATAAAATCCCTTTATCTTCTGTGTCATTAGTGAGCCCAGAAGGACTTCTTGTTCTATTAGTCAGCACTGGTTATTTTTTTTAGGAGAAAAATTAGAAAAGAGCAGAACAATATTTGAAAGTTCATGCTAGTTATCTGTATCTCCTCCACAATGGATGGCCTCATCCAAAACTCATGATCTGATGTTGCTTGGTGCATAAAAATATAAACCAGATGGCTTGGTAATTGGAATAGCAGCTTGATGCTAATTATTCTTTACAGTCTTCCTTCCTTGAAATCTGATTTGAGTGAAAACATGGCTTTATTGCTCAAGGTAGGCTACTCCTTGGTTGTAATCTGCCAGTTAGTGGACAGGTAGACCAGGAATATATACTTAAAGGTTAACATCACTCTTGCCACCAAGGAAAATTCACTGAGCTAAAGCACGTCTTTGATCTGATATGTTCCTTTAAGCCTTTGAAGATGTTAGTGAAGAAGTCTGTAGACTTACATGTAATGAAGTAGCAACCTAAGCAATGATCTAACATTGTCTGAGAAAATAAAACATAAATATAATAAATATAGAATCATAGAATAGTTGGGGTTGGAAAGGACCTTAAGATCATCTAGTTCCAACCCCCTGGCACGGGCAGGGATGCCTCACACTAGATCATGTTTTTGGACAGACCAAGGCTCTGTCCAGTGTGGCCTTGAACACTGCCAGGCATAGAGCATTTACCACTGCTTTGGGCAACCTCTTCCAGTGCTTCATCACCCTCCCAGTGAAGAACTTCTTCCTTATATCTAACCTGAACTTCCCTTGTTTAAGTTGGAACCCATAACCCCTTGTCCTATTGCTATAATTGCTGATAAAGTGTCCTTCTCCATCATCCTTGTAGGCCCCCTTCATATACTGTAGGGCTGCTATAAGGTCTACATGCAGCTTCTGTTCTCCAGGCTGAACAGCCTCAACTTTCTCAGCCTGACTTTGTACAGGAAGTGGTCCAGCACCCTTATCATTCTTGTGGCCTCTTCTGGATCTGCTCCATCAGCTCCATGTCCTTATTTTAAGGACACCACAACTTCACACAGTACTCCAAGTGGGGTCTCACCAGAGCAAGGTATAGATAGATACTTTTTGTTAAATGCAGCATTAACTGCAGTTTTTGCAGAAATGCAATATAATCCATTAAAACAGGTGAGAAAGGTGGAGAGAAAGTCCTGCTGCAGGAGAAGAAGTCACTGGGTGATAGCTGATTACTTGATTACATTGAGGGATTGCGTCATTGGTTTACTCTGCCTTTTGCTTACGCTACATGTTGGCCCAGGGTTTCTTTTTTTTTTTTGTTACAAGCTTGCTGCAGGGACCAAGCAGGGTGGCTGTAAGAAGTTTTGCAAGGTGATGTTGTCCCTTGTGGCTGCTGCACTTGGGAGCTGGCACTGTTTCATTTCCATCTTTGCTTGCTGGGGACTTTATATTAACTTGGGCTAATCAGTTTAGATCTAAGCTTCCAACAAAGGATTTGTGAGTCCTGCAGCTTAGATGCATCGTATTTCTGCAACTTCTACTTTGGAGATGCCTTGCTCATTGACATCCTTTTATTTTCAAGAGCAGGGAGGTTTTACATTTCTTTTTCTAGAGATGTGGTAGTGAAGATGCCCACACTCACTTATTTAATACTGTGATATGAGAACAGTCATCTATCATTGAAAAAATTGAGGTTCAGTAACTCTTGCATCCAGAAGATATCCAAAACCTTGTCTCCCATGTCCAGAGAAGTCTTCTAGTCATCAAGCTTTAGGCTAATTTGGCTGGGCAACATTCTTTAGCCCATCTGTTGAAACTGTGCTACAGAACAAAAGGGAATTGAAAATGCATTTGGAGACAGAAGGGAAAGGAAGAGAAGACCTGCTAAAGAGTGTCCCAGAATCACAGTCGAGCTGTCAAATTATTTTGTGTTTCACATACTTTATTTTCCATATCATTTCACTTTGCATAAGCCTTTCAGTAGTGGTGAAATTTAAACTTACTGAGATCTCCTGCTCTGAATTAAACTCATAACAGAAAAGTTTCTTTTAATACTTCTTTTTAATGACTGATGCATTTGTTTATATGGCATTTTCATTGTAAGCAAAATCAAAAACCCCACAAAGCAGTATTAGTAGGAAACAATAATAGAGACATGCTGCCCTAGTGATCACAGTAAACTGCAGGCGTACATGTCCCCTGTTGTTATTACCTAAATAATCTTGTAAAATGCTGCAGAACGATTCATCATAACTGCTTGCTGCCTGTGCTAATTTGCCAGGTAAAATGCCCCACAAATTTTTGTGTTCACTTCAACATCCCCAGAGTTGCATGTAGCTCTTTTCCACTGAACAGCATGACCAGATTGCTGAACTCTGCCAAAAGCTTTATCTCTCTGTGAATGGCTGTCTCCAATTACTGTCACACATGCGTTTTGCATTACACCACTGATACTTAGATTTAATCTCTGTAGCAGCCTTAACTTTGCTCTGTCCTTAGGCACGTTTTGGCCAGCCAAGTTGCACATGAATTGATAGTGATAGTAATCTGTGCTGACCTGCAGGCTTTTACACATTACCCTGGCTGATTTTGCATTACATTTACCAAGAAAATGGCACTGTTATTCATAAAGAGGGAAAAAGAATCTGCCAAAGTTCTCTGCAGACAGTAGAGGACATGTACATGATTACTCCATCTCCACTGACAGCTGTGCTGATATGTTGTGGAAAATATGAAAAAAAAACCAAAAAACCCTCAAACCCCACTGATAGTAACAAAGCTGGACCTAGATTAAATCAAAAACCTGAAGGAAAGTATCAGTAGCAGACATATTACATAGATATTCTGCAGCATTAAACAGGAAGCTGTAGAGTTAAAGGACATACCTAACTGTGTAAGCATTGTAAACAACAGCTTTGTGTGACACCTTAAAACATGAAGTTAACAAAAATAGTTTGGCAGAGGTGACCTCCATATGGATGCATTCTTAGGAGTAAGCAAGAAACTAGAGCTCAGGAAGGACAGGATTTACTTTCATGTTCTCATTTGCCCATGACTTGCTGTGTCATGTTGCCTCTTTTTCACCCTGATTCCATTCTTCAATTTTGCATACTTCCAGATGGGGTTGCAGTAGTCATGGTACCATAAATAACGTAGATTTGTAAACGATTCCATGATGTTTGTATGGGCATCACTCATCAGCCATCTCTGCTTGAGAGAGTTGTCCTGGTATGTGTTGTTAGTAAAAATTGAACGTTACAGCTGCTGGGGATAGCCTGAACTGGAAAATAATTTGGTCTAAACTTGCACAGAGACATCACAAATGAGACTGTACTGGCTGCGCAGTATTCTGAGACTTCCTGAAGACGTAGGCAAACAATTTAGAGGGCCCTATTTCCTGAGATGATGAATTAAGATGGTGAATCATCAGGATGATTCAGCCAACTTTCAGTGTATTAAAAGCTCATAAAAATCATCTATACCTACTTACAAGGCAGTTCAAGTCAGAGCTGTTGTGACAAGGGACACACTTGTATTTGTGTGATGACAGTGCAGACCTTCTGAGAAGGTGTCGACACACTTTTCACCTTTAAAATTAAATTCTTATGATTTTAAAAGCATTTTGGAAAACTTAAGTTCTGATTCACAAACAGCTCCTGACCCATGTAGTAATGAATAATGACTTAAAGTTATAAGCTAGCGTGTATTGATCTGAAACAAAATACTGACTAGTGCGACTTCAGCTTTTCTTTATGCAGAGTATTTCTGTTGTGTTAAATGACTCTTGGTGTTCCTTAAAACTGGCAGTATCAGCCCCACTCAATCCTGTCATGACCCTTTTTTAAAATCCCTTTCTTTTTCTGGTTCTTTCTTATTGTCTTTGAGTGGAGGAGAAGGACATGGTCTGGGAATGTGGCATTAGAACTGCATGCCTCTCTTATTTCCTCTTGAGATTTGTAGTGTGAAATTGCCAGTATCTCTAATGGTATTAAGGTGAGATTTTATAGAGCCAGTATTTTCTTGTGTCTGGTAGAAGTGCTGCTACTTACCTACATGCTTGAGAATGTATTTTCTTGTATTTGGTTTGTTGTATTATTAAGTGGAACAATAGAAGCCATGCTTATGTTGGAAGAGGGCTGCCTTTTATAACCGGACTCTGTTTTGTGAAGCAAAATAATTGCTCCTAGAAAAACATATTCCTTCCCCATCAATCCTCCATTCTATTTGATACACTGGCTGTCCATTCTCTGGGAATCTAAAAATAATTTTTAGTGATTTATGGGCTGCTTTTGGTAATATTTCAGTGATTCTGTTTAAAGTTTTCCCTCAGTGTCCAATTTCTGTGTTTTAAAAAAGCAAAATGTCAATTAAACTAAAACCAGATCTAAATCATGTATGTAGTGAAATTTGCCACAGCTTGCTGTCAGAATTTATAAATCATCTGCATCTGTCTATATCTGAGGAAAACAAAAAATGACGTTCTGAATAATATAAGGAACCAGGGAAGGTGTAAATTTACATGCTGTGTGGCAGTGAAATATTTGTAAGTCAAGTTTCAAATATTCCTCATTTGTGTTTACTGTGTTTTATTCTTTTGTATTACTCTATCTCAGACATGGTTTTATTTAAGTATACTTGCTCTCATGTATTTGGTTTCCTTTTTCTGTAATGATATTTTCAGGTAATAGAAGTGAAGTGAAAAGCTTATATGTGTAATTCAGTACTTATTCATAACACATGTTATTTCTAGCACTTTGAAGGAAATACAGAACTGCAGAATGGTTGAGTTTGGAAGGGAAGTCATCTTGTACAATCCCCTGCTTGGTTGAAGAGGTCATATTGTCCAGCTGCCCAATCAGGGTCACCTAGAGCAAATTTCCTAGGACCATGTCCAGATGACTTTTGAATACCTCTAAGTATAGAGATCTTCTCTGGGCTGAACAGTCCCAGGTCTTTCAGCCTTCCCTCATGGGAGAGATGCTTCAGTCCCTTCATAATCTCAGTGGCCTTTCTCTGGACTCTTTCCAGTAGCTCCATATTTCTCATGCTGGGGAGCTTGGAACTGGACCCTGCACTCCAAGCGCAGCCTCATTAGTGCCAAGTAGAGGTGAAAGATTATCTCCCTCAGCTTGTTTAACACTCCTTCTAGTGCAGCCCGGGATACCATTAGCCTTCTTTGTGTGAAGGACACATTGCTGCCTCATGTTCAACCTGGTGTCCAGATCCTTTTTTGCAAAGCTGCTTTCTAGCTAGATGGACCCCGGCATGTCCTGGTGCATGGGAGTTATTTTATTCTTCCACAAAAGTACATCCCCTTGTTGAACTTCATGAGGTTCTTGTCAGCCCGTTTCTTCAGCCTCTTGAGCTCCTTCTGATGGCAGTATGGCCCTCTGGTGTACCAGCCACTCCTCCCAGTTTTGTATTGTCTCCAAACGTGTTGAGGGCACACTTTGCCCCATTATCCAGATTGTTAATGAAAATGTTACAGGGAAGCTCTGGATAAAGAGTTTACCAAACAGTTTTTTCTCCAAAGAGGAAGCTTCAAAATCCTAGTAAAATAATTGGGTCTTTTTATGTTGTGTCTCCTCTATTATTGTGGTTTCTTTGGGCACTGTGTACTGTAGGCATCTTATGCACTCTGGTACTAAGCAGTCCTCTTTGTCTTTTGTCAGTATTAGATTTCATAGCCCCAGCCATCTCCTACACATCATAGAAAGACTTGAAGTCTCTTAATTTTCATATGAAATTTGGCGGAACAGGGGAGACCTCAGGGATCCACAGATGTGTTAAGCCTGCTAGATCCATACATTTTACTTTTTAGTTCGGATAGGCTCAGTGACTTCTCCATCAGTGACGGCACAGTGGCTCTGGTGCTTTTAGCGCCTGGGGATGGAAAGGTCGGCAGCAAAGTATGACATATTTGTAAAGTGAAGACAGCATTGGTTATTTCTGTCCAAGAAAACAAAACACCTAAGGGAACATTGTCTTGGTAGGGGCAAGAATCCTAACTGCTTTTATAATAGGGTATGCAACTGGGTGTTGAAAGGAGGAGGCACAAAGGCAGAAAATGTAATCAGGTCTATGTAAGGTTAAGTCTGATGGCTTTGTAATGAGGGTGCTTGAAGGTAGTTTTAGGTCCTTAGGACCTTAGTACAAAAAGTGTAAGAAGAATAAAATAGAAAAACAGGACCTGGCGATGGGCACAGTTAAACTGGCTGATGGGTGGAGGGGCAGGATGATTGCTATGTTAATGAACCCATTAAACTGGTGTAAACATCTACTGGGAGTATCCCGAACTAGCAAAATACAGGATGGGAGCAGTTAAGCTACTTGATAAATAGAGGGACAGGATGATTCCTATGTTTGCTATGTTAATCAAGCTGGTGCTTCAAAGACTGCCAGTGACCATGAAGATTGTTGGAAGAAGTAAATGGATCTCAAAGACCACCATCACATTTTGTATGTATGAGGGAAACTTTCTGGAAAATGATGTAATTCATGTGTAGCCTCATGTATGCCCAAGCGACATCCATAAGGATGGCCTGCGTGGCAATACGGGGGCGCACGTTAGGAGGAGCTATCCCCCGTGCCTCCTGACGCCGCAATAAAGAATACCTGCTTGTCAACTGGAAAACTTTGTTGGCGAGTTTGTTCCTGGAGTTTTCTCCAAATCAGCAGTCTTCAGAAATTAAAATAGAAGTAGCCACATGCATAAAAACACCACCAAGAAAGGTACATCTGAAATTTCTAAGCGCAATTGCTGGAGCAAGCTGGTATGCAGAGTACCCTTAGAAATTAGGACATGAAAGCTTTACAGCACTCCCTCCTGTTCACAGCCCTCGAGCTGGAAGATGGAAGGGTGCAAAGGTACAAGTATGAGCTTTGCTATAGACTCACACCAAACTACTCCAATTTGAGCACATGCAGATGGGGAAATAGCCTCAAGTGGTGGCAGTTGCATCTCTGGATCTTAGTGACTGTGCACACAAGCAGCTGTGCTGTGACCTTGTCAGTCCAGGTGGGCTATCTTGACTGATCCTGGACAACATAAGACTGATGAGACACTGGAATTGTTTTCTAGGCACTTTCAAAGCCCATATATATCAAATTGTTTTGAGTTGCACAAAACAAAGCACTGTATATATTCTGGACAGTCCTGTAATAATAAGAGGATGAATTAAATGACCCAATAAGTCTTGGCTGTCTCTAATCTTTGTGATGACATGATATATATGTGAGAGGGCTTTTAGAACCAATAAAATTCATAGACTAAATATCTTTCATCCAGGAGAGAAAGACAAAAAATTAAATGAGTGTTAAAAAACAATAGCTGTGTACATAAATCAATTCATTCAGAAGACTTTTTATTTTCTTTTTCCAGGCATTTGGGTAAAAGTAGCTCATGAGAAAAAGCTTTAAGGAATGCCTTAGGCAATGAAGAAATACCACATCACTTTGCTGCTTCACTGACATGTTTAACATAAAAGAAATTCAAACGTGATCATTTTTCAGCTCAACAGTTTTTGAGTTCATAATGAATAAAAATTTGAGTAAAGAAGAAGAAGGAGGAGAAGAAAAAAAAACAACACTACATTATGAAGTACTTCAATCAGTAGCCTTGTGTTCTGATGGAGTAGGCAAGAGCATTCGTAAGGTATATTTTTTGCAGCCTAGTGCTAGATTTACTGTTAATGTCAAGGTTTTTTTTTTGTAAAATCTAAGTTATTCTCAATGGATAAAGACGAACTCAAATTATGTCAAAAAGCATTTCCCCCTGCTGGTAATGCTGTCTACATTAGACACCCCACTATGCTTGCTTCACAAAAAATACATGTTATGTTTGCTGATACAACTTGAAAGCTAAATCATACATGTGAGGCACAGGGTACTGCATCTTGCCATAATGAATACTGTTAAAAAAAGTGATTTTTCTTTGTTTAACTTAAATCTCACAAAGTTATTAATTTCCTGGTTACCTCACACTGAGCCTTGGCCTACCAGTTCTACCAGTTCCAATGGTGACAGTGGTGGGGACAGATTGGTGCTATTAGGCTCTACCTCTCTCTTTATCCCAGTTCTCCCTTTCTTAGTAAGGACCTAGCCCACCCCATGCCCAGCATGGAAAGTGGCACAGAAAGCATTGCTTTGGCCATAACTGCTGTTGCCCTGAAGATGAAAAGGCATTAGAAACGAACTACTGCTTACAGATTTGCCTTACCGTCAAATGGCTTGGAAATGTCTTAAACTAGGCACTGTAACAAATGCCAGCTTAGTCATGTTTCATTTCTTCTATTTAACAGTCCTAAGCATTATTTTTCTTACAGTGAGGTAATTATGTGCATCTGTCATGTCTTTGACATTTAAGGTTATAGTCATTTGGTGAAACATTAACTGAAAACTACAGTGATTCAGAGTTGTTGAATTTCTAATACAATATTAATCCTCATTCAGCCTTTTAAGCAACATGAACACACACTGACACGTATGCTTACTCCCCCTGCTTGATTTTTCAAAATCCTTCCTTTATGCCAGTTATTATTTTAATAGGGTAATCACAGAATACTTCTGTTTCTTTGCAAAAATAGGTGGACAGTTATTCCTCATCTCCAGCAGGCAATGGAGGGATTTCAGAGTTTCCCAGAAAAAATACGTGCTTTTCAGTCAAGGTGTCTTTCTTTACACTATAGGTATAACACATAAAGAAAGGCCTCATGAAAAGCAGCTGTGATGTTTCTTCTTCACTCTCAGAGGCTGTATCTGGAGACAAAATAGTTCCCAAATATAAAGTCAAGCTGGGTCTCAGGGCAGCAAAATAGTACACATGGACTGGGACCCCTGTAATGCTCCTGGTGTCAGAGCATTCCTCTTGGTGATGGAGAAAAGTAGTACACGTTTAGGCTGCTTTAACTCTGCTGTCATGATGGTCAAAATCTGGCTCACTGGAGAGGACAATTGGGCCAGCAGCAACTGCTTTCAAAAACACTACTTTGAGCACTGCCAGGTAAGCATTTTTCACACCCCCATCAGTGTAGGGAGAGCAGAATTTTATCTCTTATTTCTCCATCCTCTGTAATTTGTTATTACCTTCTCTGGAGGTGCCTCACTGGTCCATAAACCACAAGACACTACCAGTACCACTAAGGTTATTTTCATTGCCTCACTTACAGAACACTTTCTAAAACTCAGTGGTTTATACCCTGCCTTCCATGGAACCTGGCAAATGAGGGGACTATTTCTGTACAGTCAGAGAAAGGCAAGTGAGAAAAACAAGCTTATTTTCTGTAGGCTTTAATTTGCTACACATTCGTCCTCCCCACCAGGGAACAGTTGCAGACAAAAAGTTAGAATATATACATTTGCAGCAAAGAGAACTTCTAGTAGATAGAAGAAAAAACCCAACCTTCTACCCATCCAGGATGCATTCATCTGGCTGCACCTAAATATTTCAATCCACCCTATTCCCCCAAGGCTCCCTTCATTGTCAGTGAAGATCAAGGTAAGAAAGTGAGCAGTGTCTGGGGGGGATCACCTCCTCTGAAAACAGGCGTCTATAACACTGCTGTCAGTGCCCATTTCTCTTACTGATTGTCAAGGAAGCCCAGGATGATGGTATAGATGGCTAAAGCTACATAAGATTAAATGCACCTCAAGCAGCTGAGCATGGCAGGGCTCAAGAGGCAGCTCTTCTACACCTAGCAGTGTGTGACCCCCCACACACTATGCTGAATTCAAGTCAGCAGTCTGAGAAGTGCTACTGCATGCTCCTCTCCTGTCCAGTGTATTCATTACTCATTCTTAGCACCTTTATCTGCACAATGCAGTCTGCACTCGACATAAACAAACAGGCTTGTCTCATTGGAGAACAAAGCGAAAGACAAATACAAGCAAAGCTGAACTATCATTCTGTCAGCAGGCCTTCTGTATCAGTATTAATATTTTAAACAGCCACCTTGGCTCTGTTACAGGATGTGTGCTGCCTTGTCTTCTCAAAAGAATGCAACATTTTTTTTTTAATTTTCCAAAAATATTTGGCAGATCCAAATATGCTTACTGCCTGTTTACAGTCTGAAAGACAGAAGTGAGCAACACTCGAGAAAGAAGTTTGATATCCGCAGAAATAGTTCTCTGCAACTTCAGAGGCCATTGACAGGCTATGCTCAAAAGGTGGCTGGAGTAAAAAGACAACTGAGGAGGAGTTTCTAAAGTCTGGAATTTCTGATGAAGTTATTCTTAAACCCACATTGCTGTGCAGATAGCTGGGTGCAGAGGGGATTGCCCAGGGCTATGTTCTTCTCTCACTTTGCGTATCACTGCCAAATCAATGCTTTGGGTTAGCTACTAATAGTTACTAATGATGAAGAGCTAAGCTGCAGGATTTAACAAATCATGCAAAGTGAGAAGATCTTGCAGCTCTGTCCTCCAGCAGGAGAGACAGACAACTGATGCACGAAGGGCAGGAATAGCTGAGTTGACACACTGAAGGACACATTCTGCTGACTGCTCATTTTTCTCTTAGCTCTTTCTCCCCATTTAGGAAAAGTACCTCAAATGCAACATGACTGACTGTATGCCTGTTTATTAGTGACATGCCCAAACAGCTCCTCAGACTCTCTGATCAGCCCTGGAGGCATGAATGACCTTTGAAAGGCTGCAATGCCCTTTGTTTTTTCTCAGCAAAATTCTGTATCCTCTGGGTTCTGATCTAGACCAGCTGGAGGTCACTGCACAAGTCTTTAGCCAAATGTTCTCCCTTGCTTGGAGGGAACCAGACTGAAGACAGGAATCAGGTTCTGCAAAAGAGCTACACAGCCAGGCAGCGACCCCCACCTTTCCAAACCCCACCAACTAACCAGTCTTGATGAATTCCCGTAAATAAATCCTGGGTGCTGGAGGAATACATGGGAGCAGTTGTAATTCATCTAATCAATTCACAGACTATTCTTTGTTTTAGCTAAAGTGAAAATTAAGCAGCATCCTGCTCCAAGCACATCAAAGTATTTTTTAAAGTGGAGATCACTGATTTAATAATTTAATAAGCTGCATTACAGGCATTAGTAATCTTACTGTAATCTGCACATATGGTTAAAGCAACCATGCACACCTTTTTCTGGTGTCCATTCTCTCAGAAGGGCAGGTCCCACACTGTCTCCCCTTCTCCTAGTGGGAGAAAAGCAGGTGACCAGACCTGAGCTGGTGCTGTTGAGGACAGGCAGATAAATTCACATTCTGCTGCAGACAGATCTGAGCACTCCTGCTATGAGGACCACCCTTCTACAAGAGCACAACTTGGACAGATAGAGAAGCAGCGGGGAGCTATGTACGGTGGTTCACAGGCAGGTAGCCGGCACTATGTGCTGCAGGACCAACCCCACTGCACAGAGAGGGAGGTAGGCTTAGGCGAACTGCCCTTAGGGGAAACTGAGCAATTACTGAGTTTGAAAAATGAGATACAGCCTGCTTCTTTCCTTCCATGTTTAGTTCTTTTATACCTGTAATAACAATACAACTTTTTTGGAAAAAGCAGTTTCTGGCACATCTCCTGGGTTGGAAGAATTAGCAGTTCTGAGTCACAGCAGGGTGTGGGTCAGGTAGATATGCAGCAGTGTGACTGCAAAAAGCAAAGCAATGACTTTTTAGGAGCAGACAAGTCTGTCTGTGACCCACATAACCGGGAAAGAAAAGTCATAAACAATATTGCAGAGTGTTATGGGAAGTGCCAAAAAAAAAAAAAAAAAAGAAAAAAGAGAAAAAAATTCCATCCCTGGTACTCTTGTTTCTGGTTTAACCTGTTCAGAGATTTGTTTATTTGCTTATGGAAGTGATAGTGCAACCAAAGGTTCTACGAAGAGTCAACCACCTTCCCCTCGGCTTCTTCTCCCACACCTAACATTGAAACAGGACCTCATCAGAGTAAATGCTGTTTAAGTCTGGCCCCAGTGTGAAACTGTCCAAACATCTCCTGCCACAGGTCAATGGGACTCTGTGGTACATCATAGTTCTGCTAGCTGACCCCAATATGCAACTGTATTTGTAAATGTATTTGTGTGCAAGATACAGCAGGATTCATCCAGACACAAGATATTGGAACAAAAGGCTGCTGTCTGGCTTCAGCTGTGACTGTTTATCAAACCAGAGATAATAACCACAAAGGCTGAAATTAGCTATGCTCAAATACATTTGTGATTGAACTCTATTACAGGCACACTAGAGGTTGCAATTATATGCTACTGCATGCTCTTCAGGTACAAATCTACTTTTCTCTTTTTATAGTCTCTCGTGCAACATATCTGCCCTTCTTTTCTCTCTGGTGTGAGCAAGACTATCTCTAAATGTTTTTGTTCTATTTAGGTTGAGTTCCTGACTGATGGATATTGTCTTTCTTATTCGCGCGTTCTTAAGGCTTTCCCTGCAAGATCTCTAGGAAAAAAATCTTTAATGATTTTTCCTTCACTTCAGCTGCTCTTTATGAACAAAGACAAGGAGTGGACTCTCCCTTTCTAAGTCTCCCCGGAAAAGTGCATGTTTGGCACTGCAGAGACAGGGCACAATAAAAGAGCATCATTCCCAAAGACTCCATTTGTGTCCAAATTTTGAAGACGCAGAGTAATAAACAGAGCTGCATAATAAAAAGGAGCTTTATAACTTTTAACTAAAGTTCACAAGAGAACAGCTTCCTGTTGGAAGTGGAAGAAATGAAAGACAGGCCATCTATAACCTCACCCTTAAACTTTTAATTTACATTAAATTACAAAATTGTACAAAGATATTGAGAGAGGGGTTAGTGCAAAAGACATCAAACCTTTGAGTTTGCTGGTCCTTTTAAATTCTATTTAACTGCAGCCAAAAAAAAAAATAAAGGCCTAGGAAGCCTACGTATTAAGTGAGTTACCAGCGCCAAGGGAAGTGAGAAAACTTCTAGAACAGCTTTGATAGCATTAAAAGGAACTGAG
This sequence comes from Bolborhynchus lineola, assembly GCA_025448015.1. NCBI lineage: Eukaryota > Metazoa > Chordata > Aves > Psittaciformes > Psittacidae > Bolborhynchus > Bolborhynchus lineola. The sequence continues at coordinate 33,216 of JAOEHX010029887.1, forward strand.
AAATGTCTGCTTAAAGAGGTCTCTCTGCATGTATTGACAGTTCAAGTAACGTAGTGTATTAAGACCATTTAATAAATTGTAAGGTTAGTGCAGGTATTTGCACACATTTGGATTACTGAACAAAAAGTAACTGATGTTTAATCCTTAATAGTTATCATCTGCAGTTCATGTTGCAGGTGGGAAAAATTACATTGTGATTAAGAGATTTATACATCGTCATAACCACCTGGTATTCATGTCATCACTATAAGTTAGTTTCTCATATCAACAGGCTGCCTGCAACTTACCTCCTCAAAGACGTTCATTTAGAGAGTTACCAAGGGTTTATTTGCCTTCTCTTCTATCTTTCTGTAGGAAGGCAATTGAATAGATGTGAGCGTAGCAGGGTTTGGGGATATGGTTTGATAAAATAGAGAGACAAAAAAGTTTCCAGAAAACTACTGTATAGTAATATATATAAGGTACACAGAGCTCAATAGGATTTACAATAGTCATGCAGAAAGACAGACTGTGACACAGGGGAATGTTAGAAAAAAATGGCAGGAAGTTTATGTTCTTCCTGACTTGACCAATGTAATAGGGAAAAAAAAGATCTTAGAAATAGTTTTGGTTTGATTCCATTACAAGTGTTGTTTCCTGGGGATACTATGAATAAAAGGTTCATGTCACAGGAGCATAATGTTTTTCACTGTGTTTGTTTTGTAAACCAAAAGAAGGTGAACACCAACACCCACACACTATGTACTTCCTAAATCCAGAGAAGTGGCAAATGCAAAGAGCCTGCTTTTCTCTTCGTATATGGTCTTTGCCCACTTGTAGACTATTGAACAAAAATGCAGTAAAAAATTCAGATTGCAAAGCCAAGTACTTAAAAATTTCGAGATTTTTCAATAAAAGCTAGATAATTCCTCATCTCTGTTTTCTGAAAGGGCAGATCTGCTTTAACTAAAAACATTTCATAAACACAGCTTGAAGCTAAATGAACATGGAAAATTCAGATCAAAAAGGTTGTAAAGAACTGACTAAGGAAAGGAATTTTAAAATGTTTGCATTCCCAGGTCTGCATAAACAAAAGCCCACACACTTTTTTTGTCAAATGCCTTCAGCAAAGGTGTTTCTGGAAGCTGGTTCCAAAATCAAGGAAAATAACTCCTGGACCTGTTCCAGGTCAAGAATGACCATGCCATGGTTTGGGTGCCATGATTTCTACACAAGTCACACCTTCGCACTGCTCTTCTTGTGGTGTGATAGGATGTTACACCAAGGCTTGGCACGACTTCTTACTAGTCTGACTACCTGGTATGTATCCTCAAAGTAATAATTTAATAGGGCTCTGGGCAGTAGTCCATTTTAAATCCTAGAGATTGAAAACTGCTTCAGGCATTGTTTTCTATTCAGCATTACTAAAGAATGCTGAGACTTTGAGCACTGCACTTTGAAAAATTATATTATCTATGTGTATCATAATAATGCTAAGAAATCATCATTGTCTGGGATCAGCATCCTGCCATGTTGGGGCTTAGAAGAATATGTTCCCCATCTTCTTAGTGAACCACAAGTTGCTTTTCATTCATAACTGCCAGTCTGAAATTTAGGGTTTGTTTGTGTTTTTTCAACTTATTTACATATTACTCTGCTAATTTTAAGCCAAATGCATTAGGTGCATTACTGTTTATCATCTGAGTTTTAAATTGTGAATAATGACATTTCCAAGATTTCTTTTTACTTATAAAGCCACTAAGGTCATCACTTTTAACCAGAGCAAAAGAAGAGCTGCTTATGTTCACACAGACCTAAACACTAGCATCTGAAGTAAAATCCTGAGTATTTGAAGCTTTGTGGAAAAAAATGGCAATGACAGCTGGTGAGAGTTTGATGGTAGAGCTATAATCTTTCACACTGTTACAGGTAGGATAACACTTGCTACCAGCTGGTAAAATCTATATACAAAAATAAGCTAAACATCCTGCAGTAAACTTATTTTCACCCATGGCACTGAGGCTTATACAGAAACTTCTCACTGAAATGCAAAAAAATGCAATTTACACAACAAATAAGGAACCTGATTGTCAGTGTAAATCAGATTGTTGCATTCTTGCCTTTAGTACATTTGTAATTTCCATAGAGTATAAACCATACAGTGCAGCTAGAAACTGCAAATGCATGCCTATGAGCTTATTTGAAAAAAGTCATTACTCAATGTGGAAGAACTGATAGTTTAATAAGGTGAAAATTCCAACTTAAATAACTTGAGATCAGTTCCTGATAATGCCATTAGTGAAGCCTTTTCCTTGCTTTTTGGTGTAAGAAACCAGTTCTGCCTTCTCTAGTCAGTGCAGGTAGTGCTCAAAGTGTGGCGGATGAGAATTAGCTGTCTCATTGTGGTTGGCTAACTCAATACACATTGATCTGTGGGCCTTGTGACCTAAAAAAAGACAAACTATATTAAAAGTTGAAATAACGTTAAATAAGGATGGGCTTCAAGTCCCAGTAGCACTGTTGTGGTAGAATAGTTGAAACGCATTGGCTTCGGGAAACCATAAATTATTGACAGTGATAACGCCTTTGTCTAGTTTGATCTCAAGCCAAGCTGGCTTGCTTGCTGTTATAGAACTCATCACAGTCATATGGATCTGACCCAGTTCAGACACAGCTCAGTGGTATAGGCGAAGACATAGCAAGACATTGTGACTGAGACTACTGGCTAGTATTTAAGACATTTTATCTCTACCTCTGCAGAAAAGTTCTGTGGCATGTTACAAATCCATGCACTTGTTTTCAGTGTCTCTACATGAGAGGTAAAGACTTTGAACACCCCAGCATTCTGTGGCCTTGATGTCTAGATGAGGATCTACTGCAGCATGTTATGCTCCCTTCTGGCATACAGATCAAGGTTTCTTTCCCATGGAAATCAAGATGAGACAGAAGAAGTCAGTGAGCATCTGCATATTCTTCCGTATCCTGGGTTGCATCAAAAGGAGCGTGATGAGCAGGTAGAAGGAGGCACTCCTGCTCCTGTATTCTGCTCTTATGAGACCTCACTTGGAGTACTGTGTGCAGTTCTGGTGTCCTCAACATAAAAAGGACATGGAACTGTTGGAACAAGTCCAGAGGAGGGCCATGAGGATGATCATGGGGCTGGAGCACCTCTCATATGAAGATAGACTGAGAAAGTTGGGTCTGTTCAGCCTGGAGAAGAGAAGGCTGTGTGAAGACCTTGTAGCAGCCTTCCAATATCTGAAGGGGCCTATAGGGATGCTGGGGAGGGACTATTCGTTAGGGACTGCTGTGATAGGACAAAGGGTGATGGGTTAAAACTTAAACAGGGAAGCTTAGATTGGATGTGAGGAAGAATTTCTTTACTGTAAGGATGGTGAGGCACTGGAATATGTTGCCCAGGGAAGCTGTGAACGTTCCATTGCCAACGGTGTTCAAGGCCAGGTTGGACAGAGCCTTGGGTGACGTGATTTAGTGGGAGGGTCCCTGCCCATGTCAGGGGTGCTGGATCTAGGTGATCTTAAGGTCCTTTCCAACCCTAACTATTCTATGATTCTAAGATTCTAAAATTCCACTCACTCAGTAAAATTATGTGAGCCTTGAAGAGGAAATATTTAGCAGAGATGAGGAGGTCAGCAGAGATGAGGAGGGACTCAGTTTCAGTGGCAGCCTTTGTTTAAGCCAACTGAGAAACCATATTACACCTTTGTCATTCACATTTCCCACTGATTCAGTCACACAGCTCTTCCCAGGTACCCCATTTACTGTCCTGCTGTACAACCAGAGTATAATGAAAACACCTATTTCCAGAGCTCCTGTTGCAAGTTACATTAGTGACACCAAGGACAATATGTGGCCCTTCACTGTGACATTGCCTGTGAGGAAATCAGCAAGCACTTGGCTCTGTTGATTTGTATTGATTTTTGCAGGTGATGCGCTCCTTCACATCTCCGGTTTTTGTGACACTTGGATGCTAAGTGATATACTTTCATGTGACACATTCCAGTGAAAAATACCAGTTAATAATGCATTAAAATAGTAATTTTGACGTCAGTAAAAATAGATATAATATTAGATGCAGTGTTTACTGGTGGTATAAGGCATAACTGACCTAGTCTATGTGGCAAAGATCCTTATTTTTTGAAATCAGGTCCATTGGAAGTTTCTGAAGGAAAGAGAGCACTGATAATTGCATAAGAGTTTATTATCAGATATTTTATTACAGCATGAAATTCAAACCCCTGCTGCACTAAGAACTCTACCAAAGTAGAGTTCTTATTGCAACACCCTTCAAGCCTATGAAAGTCTATATTTTAGAGGTTTGTACAGAGAATTTACCAACGGGTAAATTGGTGTGGATTCTCTGTAAATCAGCTCTTCTTTGGCTAGTGCAGGCCTGACAAAACTCGGAGAGAAGGAAGAAGTCCCATCCTCCATGTCCTTTTTCCTCCCACATGTCCATGGAGATGAGATCTCAGAAAAATTGTGGGGAGTTAGAAACAATCTTTTTTTTCTTTTTTTTTTATAGCTTATTTATTTATTTGTTTATTTTTTTTTTTTTAGCTCCAAACCAGCTAGAAAATTCTGAATAGTTTTATATTGACATACAATGTTTGGTGCATGCTCAGAGAAAGTTTATTGGCATTCTTTGGAAAGTTTTAACCACAAGTAAAGAGGATCCGTAAAAAGTTGAGTATGAAGGGTGCAGCTATCAAACACCAACTCATGAACTGCAGTGCAGAATAGAAAGAGCCTGTAGAAGCAAAATATCTTCACTTCTATACTGTGATATTTGGCTTGCTACATTATGGCTTCTAGCAACAACAAGTGACAGGAATTTAAAAGAAAGTGAAGCATTCACTCTCTTCCAGTGCGCTCTAACCAGTTTTACAAGCTAGATCATCAAACAAGAAAAAAACCCACCATAAGATCAAGGAAACGCTCTTGCCACACTCAAGGACATGTAAATATAAATGTCAACAGTGGCTGGCACCAATCTCCCGACACACCACAGCTGGCAGCAGTTGCTAAGTATTATAGTTTGGTAAAAAGAAAAAAAGGAGAGAGAGTTCAATAGAGATTTTTTTTTTAATTTTTTTTTTTTTTAGTGAGATGAAATGAGGCCTCTTCACTGGACTTGTATGCTTCTCAAAAATGTTTTCCCCTCTCAGTCCTCCACACAGGATATTTCCTATCTTTGGTAGAGCAAAAGATATTCTCCAAAACATCTAATAGCAAAGGAAAGAAATCCTCCCAGCTTAAAGAATTCAAGGAGGATTCTTAAATCTGAGTTTCCAAATTCCAAAATTTCCAAAAAGTCCCAGAAATCCAAATTTATCCTTTTTTCCTAAAAAAGCCTCCAAAAGTAGAACAGAATTGGACATGGAAGAAGCACAGATTCTTTCCCACACCTCCACAGCAAGATGTGAGCACATCATTGGTGAGAGCCCCCAGAGCATCTGAGCATCTTCAAATGATATGTTTAGAAACTGACACCTTGGCAAATCGCATGCAAATAAATATATGGCCTGAATTTTCACAGTATGTCCCTTCAAAAAAAGCTTAGATTTGCTCTGCTTATTCCCAGTCTTGGTTTAAGTGACTCACAGGATACCAAGATCTATCCCCTGCAGGAACATTTCCCAAAGTTACTTCTACAATGTTAGGAGGATCTTCCTGGATGTCAGATGAGGCTGTTCCACTTCCTCACTCATGTGTATAACATTGATTAACTTCAGAATGTCCTGTCCTTCTCAGGGCCACTGTGGGAGGAGACACTTTAGTGTGGAGGGGAGCCAGATAATCAGTTGGATCATTCACCCTCCACAAAGCACCCAAATTGCAACTGTGTTGTCTGCTTTTATCTGTGTCATGCAGGTCAGATATGTTAAGATATTTATAGAAAGGTAAGAGAAGTACTTATCAGCATTTTCTAAATCACCTAACACTCACTGAATTGAAAGAAAAATAGTCATCAAGGTGCTTTACATACCCTATTCAATACCAATACACAAAAATGTTTTCTAATATCCAGTCTTCACATTGCCTTAGACATAGAAAAAACATACATAATTTTTCTAAATGAGAAAGGCACAGCTTAGTGACAAATTATTTCCCTTGCTTCTAAGAAAAACCAGAGCTTCTTGTTTCTGAACAGCTCTGTAGGTCAGATGGAGACAAACGAACTGGTGTTCAACACTTCTCTTTCAAAACTGGGCTCAACCTTTTGAGCTTTCCTACCCAAATATGTGAATTCAGGTCAAATCTGGCAAAAGACAAAAAGTGGGAGGAAAAAAATGCAGCCCTCAAGCCTTTCATTGCCACATTCACTAAATGACCATTGTGGTTTAACCCCAGCTGGCAACTGAGTACTGCGCATCTGCTTGCTCGCTATCCCTTCCCTTCCCATCACACACAGAGTGGGATGGGGAGAAGAATCAGAAAAAAAGGTAAAACTTCTGGGTTGAAATAAGAACATTTTGATAATCAAAGTAAGGTATAGTATAACACTCATACTACTACTACTACTACTAATGAAATGGGAAATAACAAAAAGATTAAAACAAACACACCAAAAAATCAAACAACAAGCAAGTGATGCATAACGCTTATTACCCGCTGACCAATACCCAACCCATCCCTAAGAAGCAAAAAAGCCCCTTCTGGGCAACTGCCCCAGTTTATATACTGGTCATGATGTGCGGTGGTATACCCATTGGCTAGTTCAGGTCAGATGTCCTGTTTCTGCTCCCTCCCAGCTTCTTGTGCGCCTCCTCACTGGCAGAGCATGAGAGACTGAAAAGTCCCTGATCAGGGTTAAGCACTACTGAGCAACAACTGAAAAACCAGTGTGTTATCAGCACTATTCTCAAACTAAACCCAACACACAGCATTGTACCAGCTACTAGGAAGAAAATTAACTCTATCCCAACTGAAACCAGGACAGTGACAGATTCTGACTTTTTTTTTAGCTGGCTCAGATAACATTTTTCCTCACACTGCAGACCTTCTTCCCAACATCCTACATTGACCAAAGAGATAGAGTGGGAAACGAAAACCCACACAAATAATGAGGCACATTAGTAATGTGCAGTGGAGTGTGGCTGCTGCATCCCTGCTTTAGGTATCTCCTCTAACAGAGGACTTGCTAAGTACCTTTTCACCTTTGTTATGTACTTTTGCCAGGCACTCTAGGAAAACAACTACATCCCGTGCTACAGGAGAAATCAATCCACTTTCTTACTCTTCAAAAAGCCAAACTTAGGAAAAAAATCCCTTCTAGACCTCAATGCATAAAAGTCACAACAATAGGAGATAAAAGACTGATGTCACTAGGAGTACCCAGCTCATCCTTGCTATCACATATTTCTAACCATAAGCATTCTCTACCATTTTTCCTTTCCAGGACTCAAACTAGGACTTAAAAATGTGGAGAAGAAAACTTTCCTGGCCCCTGAGATGTCCAGGTTGAGAACCAGAGCAAGGGGTTAATATGGCATAAACTTAATATCACTGGATAGCAAGAAAATCAGGTTTTGATTGTGCTTTTCCTAGTACAGTTCTTGGACCAAAGCTACCTCAATTCCTCTAAATTGTGATGATTAAAAAGTCTTCCAAAAAAACCCTGGATGACCTCCTTTGGAGAATCAAATCTTTTGCACTGCTGAAATCATTAAAGAAAAAAATAGTTGATCTTCACCAGCCTGATGAGATCTGCCTTTCTCAAGCTTGCCCTAGCCACCACCACTAATGGCCAGTGTGACTGCAAAGGCCAGGATACCTATCTATCACTAGAAAGCAATGCAACATTGTCTGAGTTATCTTGTCTATCCTCAGACTCTTGTTCATGTGAACAAGAAAAATGTTGCTCCACAGCATAACTACAACCTTGGAGATGTTTCTCTTGCATGCACCCTGAGGATACCTCATTGGAAAGGGGCCCCACCTTTACACCTACTTCTGCCTCGTATTAATTTCTTATTCAGAAAAAAAAAAAAAAAAAAAAATTACTTTAAATAGGAACCTTGTAAAATAAAATTTACTTTTGTACCACAAGAAAAAATTCCTAAGCAAAGACATTTATTAAACCTTGTTGTCTATGGACTGAAAAAACATGCTCAGCATTATGGTGCTTTAAACAGTGAAGGATTTAAGGACTTGCATAAATGTGCTTAAATCAGGTTTTCATCTTGTGAAATTCTATTTGTTTCATGAAGTCTGATGAATCTTTGGCTTTTCTCTTTTGCAAAGTGAACACTACATATACCTAATGTAATAGTATGTTAAAACCAAACAACAAAAAAATAACAAACCAAAAGATTAAATCAAACTTGCAGTGCTGCTCCAGATAAATGTTCCGTTCCATATGAATAGCTCAAATGTAACATTATGTACATCAGTCCTGCTGAGATCAGCTTTCAGGTGTTGCAGTGCTGAGCAATGGTATAAAATCCTATAAGCCTGTTTAAGGATGGGAAGAATGTAAGTGACAAAGAATTCATGTTGGATTCCCGTTCAGAGGTTCACTTCACCCTTTGACTTTGCCAGATCTCCCTAGGACACCACCAAAAGCTCTGGGTACACAAAAAGCAAAGCATGTAATCAAATGCATTATGCATTAGTTTTTGGCACTCTTTAAAGATGACTTAGTTCCTCTTGCCAGACATTTTCTAATTATTTTCCTGCTGCTCTAAGAGGTGACTGTTCTGCTTGTCTACACCTTGTTTCCATGCTGCACACACTTTTGCTTTTAGGCTGATATTTATCACTCTGTGTTTATCTTTAAAAAAGAATCCATTTCCAGTATTTGTAGTTATTAATTCTTTCATCTTTTTCCCCATGTGTTTCATCCACAGTGCAATGCTACGTGGTTTATATTCATTATTGTGCCATTATTTGCCTTAAATAAGTTTAGCACTCTTGCATGAATTATTTTTGACAGCTGAACAAAGGCACGATGTTAATCCAAGAAAGCAATCTGCAGAAAGTGTTATTAAACCAAGAGCAGGAGTGTCTGTGCTGTTTACCCTGTCCAATGAGGTACAGTAAAAACTGGGAATCATCTGTCTGTGTCTAGCATCACACTGACAAAGCCAACAGCACTGGGAAGTCATGGACTAGGTTGCTTTGTCTGCTTATCCACCCTTTTGAAACCTTTATAGTATTTCTACTTTGGGTTCCGAACAATAAAGGTGAAGTAAGTCAAAATGCCAGGGGTCCTGCTTCAAAAATGAAGAGAGGATATTTCTGCTTGTTAGTCAGCAATCTTGCACCAGTGCACTCTCCCGACCAGAGAATAAAAAGTTAGTGTATAGGGCAACATTAGAGCATGACACTGCAATGACACAACCAACATCCTCCTGCTCCCAGCCAAGTTAATCAGAGCTTGTTTGGGAAATACCTGCACATTGCTCAGTTTCAGAGTGATTGTGCTGTTAGGAAAGGGTGAGCGTCTATGCGTATGTGTATCCTGTTGCCTCAGATGCCTGGCAACATTTCTCCAGGTGACTACCGGCGTTCTTTGTTGCAAGGGGACATTCCTTATAGTAAACTTGTCAACCAGAATTCCCCAGGGCCCTTTTGGAAACCGCTTTCTAGTGGGTCAGACCCCAACCTTAACTAGTGTGCGCTCTTACTCCCCTCAGGTTCAGAATTTGTCATCCAAGGAAGAATAATCTTTCCCTGATGGAGTCTCCTGAAGCATTGCCATTGATCAACTTCATGGAGTTCCTATTTGCCGATTTTTCCAGGCTGTTCAATTCCATCTGAAGGGCAGCACAGCCACCCACCATATCAGCACCTCCTCCTATTTTTTTATCATCTGCAAACTAGCTGACAGTGTACTCAGTCCAGACCATTAACAAGGATGTTATAAAATATTTGTTTCCATTACAACCCTTGGGTCACAACATGTTACTGGGCTGCAGACAGACTTTATGGCAGATTGCAAGCCTTTGAGCTTACCAGTTCAGTCAGATTTCAGTCTACCCCGCTGTCCGCTTATCTAGTCCCTATTTCATCAATTTGTCTATCCACTTCTTCCCCCAAATGCAGCATGCTGCCTCCCATCCACTGCCACCTCGATGCAGTGGCTTTTTTCTGTAGTGAAATGGACACAATGAATTACAACTTGGAGGTAACTTTACCCTGTGAATATAGAAGAACTTTGCATGATTTGCTTAACATGGTTTGAATAAGCGAAGTGAGTCCCACCTTTAGAGCTCATATTCCAGTTGCTATTTTCTGTAATTAGCACACGCACTGAGACAAGGGGAGTGCAAATCGCAGAATGGAATATATAAACCTTTAGAATCAATTTTAAGTAAAGTTAAGTTTGATGGCTTTGTAATGGTAGTAATGGAGAATTACTGAGATGCATGATATACAGAAAAAATACAGAGTACAGCTAGAGAACATACTGAGAATTCTTGTACAAGATAAATTGCTGCAGTTGACATAGTTTAGGCCTTTATGACCTTAGTATGAAATGAGTGTAAGAAAAACAGGATAGAAGAGCAGGACGTAAAGATAGAGAATATCTGGAATGTCAGGAGCCCAGGATGGACTGCAGTTAGACTAACTGATAAGTAGGAGGATGGGATGATTGTTATGCCTGTGATGTTAACGAACCAATTAAGCTAGTATAAGCACCTAGTGTGTGTGCTTCAAAGGCTGGCAGCAGTAATGAAGATTGTTGGAAGTAGTAAACCACCCTAGGGACCCCCACCACATTTTTGTACCCCTGCAGGGAATTTTCTGGAAAATTATGTAATCCATACGTAGCCTCATGAATATGTATGTATGCCCTGTAGCTATATAAGGACTGCTTGGATAGCAATATGGGGACACACATTAGGAGAAGCTATCCCCCATGTCTTGCGACGCCACAATAAAGAATACGTGTTTGTCATCTTGAAAACTTCGTTGGCGAGTTTGTTCCTAGAGTTTTCTCCAAATCAGCATATAACAACAGGACTCTTCCAAATACCTCATGCCACCGCCTTTTTGATGCATAGCTCCTTACAAAAGGCAAGCAGGTTGTTGGTGTAGCTTCTTGTTCCTAAAAAGTGCATTAACTGGGTGACATTTGCCATGTTGAAGCTGGTAGAATCTTTGCTACAGTCTGTAGCAAAGAAGCTCGAAGCTTCTGCAAAGAAGCAGAAGCGTGATTTCAGTCTCCTCTGTCTGCCGGCATGCCTATCCCAAGAGATAAGGGAAGGGTGTTGGCCACATGAGGTACAGATGAGTGCCTGATTCTCTTAGTTTTAATATGTTCTCAGTTTTTCATGGAAGAGAATTCTTTGGAAACACTAACAAATCTCTAACACTTCTACTAAGCTTGCAGCTAACATCCTTTCAAGAGACATGCTCACATATTTCGGATGCTGGTTATATGCAGTGCATACCTCATCCTCGATAACTGATCTACATGGCTTGTTTCAGTCTCAAGTCCCCGGTGTATCACTCAATAGGTTTCTGTTCTGGAACTGTAATCTTAAAACCCCAGTTGCTCACAGGGCATGTAATAACATTCAAAAACCTCCATCATGCCAGAAAAGTTATCCTTTCTATTTCAGTGAACACAAAACTGTACTCTCTTTTAAGGTTGCTTAACTTTCAGCTGTTAAAACTGAAGTAGTCACTTACCAAAAGCACTTACATACATCCCAGAAGTAATAAAAAGCTAATGTCTCCTCATTTCTTCATCTTCTGCAAGATGGCCTGAGTTCTAGCTCACTCAGCACTGGGAAGTATGAATAACTCTCAGGCATGGATATAGATAAATACATATATATTGCTTATTACGGATAAATGTACATGACGGAAATAGGAGTAACAGGGCTTACTAAGCAAATAGGAAAGGGTCAGGACTTCATTCCTGCTGAAGAAAAGTCACTCTGGTTAAAAGGGCTGGAGGCAGTAGAGCAAGAGCTACTGATCTTACTCACAGATGGAGAAAGCATCACCCTGTCAAACATCCAACTTCCATAGCTCTACAACAGCCCATGCATCCACTTCCCACACACAAAGCACTACTGTCAACAAATAACAAAATATAGTTCCTCAGAATTGACTCTTTTTCAGAGTTCACTCAGTTGTTTATGGGTGATTCTATTTTCCCATTCTTAATGTTAACAAATAATAACAGTGTTCATACAACCATGTGATGTCAAGAAACTGAAGTTTTCAAAGCAGAGACTACAGAATAACCAAGGTGCTCACTGCATGCCAGTAGGGTGTTTCTTTTCTCTGGTTTGAGAAGCAGGAAAGGCAGAGTTGGCCGTGGATTCACTGTTGTCTGAGAAAAAGGAATGCTGCAGGACAGCCAGAGATACTGAGTTCTTCTCTTTGAAGTGACTCAGGAGAAGACAAATCCCCTTTTTGTCAATGCTAATGGAAAAACATTTAGTTTCTCACCATTCTAATGGCACTTGGTCATTCTCCGTCGTTTCTTCAACAGGCTGCAACCTGAAAACTTGCCCATCACATTCCCATTTTCATGAACTGCCTTTTAGAACTCCTATCTCAGTGCTGTGTCTATCTTATCTCAGGTTTAATTAGAAGGTCTATAAACAGTCACCTTCACATTGCCTTTACATAGAAGCAACACCACCAGGCTTATTTCATGTGAAGGAGAATTATGCTATTTTTTTTCCATATGAAGGGATCAGCAATTTGAGAACAAGAACAAGTCTGGATCTTCTAACTGTGCTCTCAACTGTGAGTAGGAAATAGATTATTCTGTCACCAGAAGACATCTGAACATCTGGGGTCATACTAGATGGTTTCATGAGAAGTGAGAAAACAAAATTTAAAGCAAAAAAAGAAGACTCCTCAAGCAGAGCAATCTACTGTTCGATTCTGAGACTAAATAAGCATTTAATTTCAGCAGTGCCCTAATGTTTGCAGAGATAAGGTAATAATATCTCAACTTATGTGATGCCTGTGCAGTCCAACATATGATGGAGCAGTCTCAGCAAAATAAATCTGGGCAATATAGTCAGAACAAAGAATTTTTGTCTCATTAAAGAAAAAATCATTTAAAAATCATGTTTCTTTTCCCTTGTCATATTTTGTGAAAACTGACACTTTCTTACAAGTTTTTCTGTTTAAATAATCATGATTTTTTTTTTTTTAAACCTGAAGGATCCAAACTTCTAAACTTTCTAACAAGCTCTTCTAATGATTCTTTCTTGTAGATCAGATATTATAAAGTCATCCTTTGATTAACTATGTCCCACATAGTGGAAAATAAAGGCAGAAGCATGAATTACACGTATTATTTAATGGAAAAGATCCAGGGAAATGTGAGGAACCCAGGAGCAATGTGTTCTCTGGGACCATTCTGCTGAGAAGACAGATTACTGGGTGCTGGAAAAGCCGCAGTTTTTATCTGGCTATAGATGCAGCATTTCAAGAACTGGATAATTACCTAAAGTGGTCAGCTATTGAATTTTTTTATTTCCCATTGGTATGAAAAGTAAGCACATATGCTTTGCCAAGCAGAGGAGTAATCAATAGGTAATGGAGAAGTAATTTGTCTGATGACATCAACTGGATGCCAGTCCTTCAGCACCTCTATTAATAAATGTCATGTATCCATGCCAGAAGACTTGACATGACATTGAGCTTTGAAGTCATAATATTGACTATGAAATATTTCTAAAATAATGTCTCAATCAATCTATATTGCCAGTTTACATGAGAGTCTGGATCAGATTTACTTCTTATTTCCATTAGCTGTAGCTCAGAGCAACTCTTCTGGCTAACGCCAGTCTGAAATAAATGCTGCTGAAGTGAAGAATTTGGTTTACTGCTTAAATATCAGATGAAAGCTTAATGCTTTTAAAGTTTCTAGTAAACCTCTGCCCTGGGTTCAGCAGTAGCAGCCATTTTTTCTCCTTATTAGTAGTTAGTGCAGTGCTGCATTTTTGACTTTCAGCCTGGGAACAGTGCTGATAACACCAATGCTTTTGGTTGCTGCTCAGTAATGCTTAGTCTGACCAAGGACTTTCTGAGCCTCATGCTCTGCCAGGGAGGAGAGGAAGCAGTGAACAAGCAGAGATAGGACACTTGACCCAAACTAACCAAAAAGGTATTCCGCACCAGAGCACATCATGCCCACTATATAAACTGGGGGTGGTTACCCAGAAGGATTAGATTGCTGCTCAGATCAGGCTGGGTATCGGTCAGAGGGTGGTGAGTGGTTGTATTTTCTTCCCTTGCTATTTCCCTTACCATTATTATTATGCTGGTAGCAGCAGTGGTTTGTGTAAAGCTTTTCCTGTTTGTTCCTCTCAGATTTATTCCACACTCACTGTTTTAGCCCTTTTCTTTGCTGAGACTTCTTCTAAAGCCTCTTGGCTTTCATGAATTCTTTCGGTTGTTCCTAAACACTGCGATCATATATGGTGTTATGCTATTTATTAGTGATATTCTCTTTGCATTCAGTGATGTAAATCTGCTCTTTCACTAGCACTCAGGGATGTGCAGTTGTGAAATGAATGAATTTATAGCCAGTTGACTTTAACAGGGATAGGTCTATGATGCTGAATTAAAAAATAAAGATGTTGTCCAATTTCAGCTATTAAATAGAGCAGCCTCAGGAAGCTCTTCTGAAATACATAGACACACTAAAAGAGGCCCTTCATAAAGGACTGAAACTCTTCTCATAGCTCCAGTGGGGACAAGATCAGGTCTGCACAATTCAGAATGCAGAGATATGGTTGTGTCAAACTGTGTGTGACAGCACTCATTAACAGTCTGTTATACTTCAAAATCCGATGCAATTTGAAGTGAAGTAAGTAGATGTAGGACAACATGCTCCCAGCACACTCCCAGAGTGTGAGAGAAGCTCTGCCTCTATTAATTTTGATTTTAAAAGTGATTAGCTAACACAAATTAAGAAAAACAAGAGATAACTGTTAAATTTAGCTTTAAAAAGAACATTCTAACATAACTGCCTTGGTGTCAAATTCCAAAAGTAGATGAGATACTAAGTATTAGTAACAGAAATTATGCCTTACAGCTGACATTCAAGATGAAGAGTAACCTGAGTGTTGGCTAAGCACCTACACTAAAATGTCCCTTCTTTCAGTTTAGTGGAGTTTTACTGCAGTTGGTAAGAGCGGCAAATATTGGGTGATTTTGAAAATCAGGCTGATTTTATTTCAAGGATATCTTTGGTGCTGTCAACCCACTGGCTAAAATCCCACCACCAAAGTCCCAAGAGTAATGGAAAAAGATTGGACGTGCTGATACCTCCTATGTCTTTGGACCAGCCTGCAAGGACTGTTGCTGTCATTCGCTTCTGCTTGTTTCCTTAAACAAGGAAGCAATTCTATTTTTTCCCTTTCAAGCACTAAAATGAATGAAGAAAGAAGTTTCAGTGGGAGTGAAATGCAGCTTTATGTGAGTGAAACTCCTTGCAAATTCATATCTAATTTTTGAGCATTTTTTATTATAGTTAGTGACGAAAAAGAAAGGACAGATTTTAGAAATATTGTTTTGTTTCCAAGTTTCACAAACAAATTCCTTCCTTTCTAACATGATGGAGCATTTCATTTTAACCGCTTTCAGAGTAAAGCTCTTGAGTTATCATTTTGAGGGCACATTTTCCGTTCAAAAACAGATTTAAATTTGAAGAGCAGAGAAAAAAAAAAAAAAACAGAAAGCTTTTATAGCCCACCCAAATGAAACTAAACTTTCAAAAACAAGTGTTATGATTACAATGTAAATAGATCCCCAGAAAACCAGACTCCACCACGACTTAAAAGGAGGCTGGAGAAAGAGGTCTGCCAAGCCTTCATTGTCAGAGGTGATGCCCAAGACAGAGGAGCCATGAGGATGGAGCTAAAGCTGGTTCATCATACATCTACTTGCCAATCTCCACTTTCTGCTCCATTAAATCTCTGCCTGTACCAATGATGTTGCTGTACACCAGTCTAAACAGCTAGCTGTTCTGTAGTATTGTGAGTTGATGTCCTCTCATGGGCAGAAATACAGACCATCTGCAATGAAACTCAAGGTCTTCTGTAACTCTTCCTACATCTGCTGTGGCTTTGCATTTTTTAACATCTTATAATGTTGCAACTTTATCTTACGATGTTGCACTCTTCCAAGCCCAAATCCATAAAAAAAAATTGTTATTGTTGTGGTTGCAATTTAACTGTGGATCATCTTGGAGTGTTGTGTGCAGTTCTGGTGTCCTCAATATAAAAAGGACATGCAACTGTTGGAACAAGTCCAGAGGAGGGCCACGAGGATGATCATGAGACTGGAGCACCTCCTGTATGAAGATAGGATGAGAAAGTTGGGGCTGTTCAGTCTGGAGAAGAGAAAGCTGCGTGGAGACCTCATAGCAGCCTTCCAATATCTGAAGGGAGCCTATAAGGATACTGGGGAGGGACTCTTCATTAGAGACTGTAGTGATAGGACAACGGGTAATGTGTTCAAACTCACATGCGGGAAGTTTAGATTGGATAGAAGGAGGAGTTCTTTACTGTGAGGGTGGTGAGGCACTGGAATGGGTTGCCCAAGGAAAGCTGTGAATGCTTCATCCCTGGCAGTGTTCAAGGCCAGGCTGGACAGTATTGGGTGACATGGTTTAGAGGGAGGTGTCCCTGCCCATATCAGGGGGGCTGGAACTAGATGATCTTCAGGTCCTTTCCAACCCTAACTCTTCTATGATTCTATGATCATAGTTTACTGTTTTGAGTTCTGACCATACCTCAAGATCATTGGTGCTGGCTGTTTGTTGGGTATTTAGACTGGCATATGGGCCTTACTCCCTGCCTTGTGTAGCAACATTACTTAAAGTAAAGCTGATATCAGAGTTTAGTTGGATGAAAAAAAAAATACATAAATTATTCTTTCTCTAGCTGGAAATCCTCACAGAAGCTGTACTTGGATAAAGAAGGTTTTCCACATAACAGCACAGAAGCTGCACTGCCCAAATACGATAATCAGTTCATATCTAAGATGTTGTCTATAGTTTTGAAACCTACTTAACATTTGTAGAGGTCACACCATTCCCAAGGATGGAAAAAGTATTTCTGAAAATGCTCTTTTGCTTCTTTGTTTGCCTTAAAACAAGTAATTTAAATGCCTTGTGGAAGATAAAACAGGATAAATTTACATATTTATAAGGAATTATGACAAGACCATCCTAGCCAAATAATCTGAAACCTGGTTCTTCAAATGACAAAAAGGTGTCAAGCACTAGTTATGCAATTTACTATGTGCCATTGCTGCAGAAACTGGCATGACTCACTAGATACTGATGCAGAGGAAATTATTTCTTGCTATTAAAAAAAGAGATCTAAAAAGAAAACCAAAACCACAGACCATGGAGGTACATTTCTAAGTTTGTTTCAACCACAGACTTGCAAGCCAATAATGACATTTTGTTTTTATGATGCCTTTCTTCTCGAAGATGAAGAAATACTTGCACTTCTTTGCTAGGTATGTTCTTATATCAAGCTGGAGAGTGGAAAGACACTGGTTTTGACAGGTGCTGATCCCATTTGGCCATAGAATATCCTGGCACACCAGAACTTCTCCAGACAGTTGGTTTTGTGCTCACTAGAGCTGAAATATAGACATGGAATTGATTTTCCAGGGAAATGGCAAAATGGATTGAACAATTCACAAACTATTTGAAAGCAATGAGTGTGACTGTTGTTTTTATTGATTCAAAAGGATTCAGATTATAACATGTTGGCAGTGAAATATGATAGCTATAGAAACAAAGTCTCCATGAGAATGAGAAAACACCTACTTATGGCGAATCTCCATAAAGCCTTTTGCCTTCAATGTTACTTCAGATGATACTTACTGCATCGATTCCTTACACAGACACGTACCCCGAAAGCATTTTTGGCAAGTTGCTCCTTTGAAGTGCTTTAAAAGGTTGCTTTATGATGATCTTTGAGGAACTACAAACACCTAAGTAGTTCATGTGTTTAATTGCAACTAGTAAGAGAAGAACCAGAAAAAATCAGCAATTAAGAAAGATTTTTCACTTAACTCACTTTGAAAACAAATTCTGTATTGACAGATCCTGTGAGAGCATAAATGATAAATGAGGAGTTGAAAATATTTTTTTTTTGCTAGTTTTGTGGTTTGAGATGTTTAGACTATGAGAGACAGAACAGTATATTCAGTGTATTAGATTATAGCAACTTTTACACCAGCTGAATATATCTGAGAGAGTGTGTGATGCTGTAGGCAATAGAGTGAACAAAAAGCCATGTAGTCCTGTGGTTAATCAGGTCTCAAGATATTTGGTCTCGGCTCTTACACAGGCTTCTTTACACATGACCTTGGACAAAGCACCTGGCATAAAATTTTCCAACACTCAGATCCTCAAAGTCCTTAAATCAATGGAATCATGAGATACCTGAATTCTTTTCAAAATGCACCAACAAAATTTAGAGAACGTAAGTTCCTTGACTTAGACAATTTGCAGAAATGTCACAATTAGTCTTCTCATTTCTACTACTGCCTATAGCTCTACCTCCTGTATCGGTCATATCTACTTGTAATATGAGCTCCCCTCATCACAGCAATTGAACAAAAGCAAGCAAAATGAGGTGGCTGTTCTGCTCTATACTTTACTGTATGCATTAATTGTGAAGCAACACAGTTCAGTGAGCACTGAAGTCTTACGTCCTCTCCTGTCTTATGTGTGCCTGGCTTGGGCTTAAAGAAAGTACACATCCTGACTCAGAACTTCCTATGGTTAGATACAGAAAAGGTATCTCTCTCTCCTCCTTTTCCTCTTAGTTTGGCACCTTTTCAATTTGAAATCTCTGATAGTCAATATTAATGTACCTCAGGCTGCGGGCTTTAACTCATGGGTAAATAAAGACTTCATCTTGATGTCCATTTCCACAAAAACTGTTAGAATTTATTATTCTTTCTTTCTACCTTGGAACTTCTTGCCAATTTGTCTGAAGCTTGGCAGTGGTTCAAAATTATTACACACATACACATACTTGCATGCCTTATTATGCCGCGGGAGAGCAATCTCAGTAATAATAACAATAACAATTAGAAGTATTTAAAGAAGGAATACCTTCAGAGCAAGGAAAGTTAGAAGAAGGAAACAATCACTCTAATGCAACTGTTCTATCATAAACTAATGAAATTGCAAAACAGCAGAACAACACTGGTGAATTCGTGGGGATCTGATAAATGTGAACTTGCTCTCTGACTAGAAGTAAATGCTGTAAGAAAAAACAGTCTTCTCATTCTTATGCCATTTGGATGGATCTAATGATAACATACATCAAAAATGATGTAAATGATCTGAACTATGGATGTTCAGAAGTGTAACAGATACAAATTGATTGCACAGGTCAACAGAAAATCTTGATCAAGGAAACAGGTCATAGATAGTGCTGCCCTGAACAGCAACACTTATGCAGAAGCAGTATCTTATCTTGATATTGAAGAAGACAGTGACAAAACTTCAATGGAAGCAGGACTTCAGAGAAAGCAGAACTGGAGCCAACATCACACTAGACATCAAATTAATTTTTAATAAACTGTTTGTGGATCAGTCACATTCTTAGGTTTAAGTTGTTAGTAGTGATACACACACTGCAACAGTGATTTGGATGTTCCACAACAGTTATGATTCTTGGAGTTATGATTCCTTTATGACAGGGTTAGTGATGGACTTGGGAGTCCTGGGTAACTTTTGGACTTTATGATCTTAAAGGTCTTTTCCACCCTAGTTGATTCCAACCTAGTTGATCACAAATTCAGTGTGCTTTATAATGGCCAATATAGAGTCCTTTATGCCGTAGAGGAGCAACTGCGCATTCTTCTGAGAACTATGTAATTATCAATTATTCCACCTGTAAGCATACCCACAGAAGTTATTTCTTATTAGTAGGATCTTGCAACAGTATCTTAAGTGTATGTGGTGGGAAATGTTCCTTTGCATGTTTTAAAATTAAAATAATAAAGAGCCACTGTAATAAAATTCTGGTCCAGGAAAGTGCCTGGTTAGCAGTGATGTGGTCAAACTCAGAGCTGCAGTTAAAACCAGGTTAACAGATGGTCACATTTCAACCTTCACGTGTTGCAATCAATGCTGTACATCTGCCCTGCTTCCCAATCTGAGCGTGCTGCTGGCAAATAACAAAGAATAATCTCCAGTCCACCATGAAAATTCAACACATTTGCAAAAAGAATTCGCAGATGATTTTGCTTCCAAGGCCTGGAGTTGCAAGACTCCCACTGACTTCCTGGAAGCAAAAAAACCCCAAAAGGTAAAAGAAAGCTCAAGTTTAAAATGCCTATCGTCTATGTATCTATTATTGAGACTATTGGGATGGAAGCTGTCTGTGCACTCAAAAAATGGTGGCTATAGGGGGGCTAGAAGCATAGAACAGGGACGGATCCTCCAGCACCTATGCTCATTGGTTTTGTTGCAGAGATTTGTTGTGCATGATCTGCAATAAGTGGAGCTGACCACTAATTTTCAATTAACTTTATTTCTTCACTGACACAGTGAAGGAAAGGAGGAAGAGGAAAGCTCGCAGAGGAATCAATAGAGTAGAACAGTTCTAGAGAAACAAGAATAATTTATATTTTCTGATGGGGACTTTCAGAATTAAGTACTTCCTTGTGAATCAATATTTTGCAACACCAGCACTTCCAAACAGCATGTTTATTATAGAAATTGTGAAAGGGAAAAAAAATCCTTTCTAGATGTCTTGAATCAGTTTTTTGCAGACTTATGCAATTTTAAAACACAGACTGGCTTCATTTTGAGGTGTAAGCAACTATTAAGGCAATGACATGTCCCTCATTATGGAAATTCTCTTCTCCACATAGTCCTGGTTTAAAATTTTCTGCCCCTTCTTCCTCTTCTTTTGCAAATACAAATGGAAATGTGAACTCAGCTGTGGAAAGCTTTTGCTTCTTTCATTGCTGTTCATGATAAAACACAGCAGAGGAAACAAATAAAGGAAAAACTTTTTCTCTCAAAAAAAAGTTGAGATACGTTTCCCCTTTACACACCTGGGACAAATCCTTTGTAACCCTGTCTGACAATCATTCATGTGGCACCTCCAAGGGAGGAGAATTTGGTGTGAACACTCTTAAATGTTACTTTTAAAGTCAAAGTCTGTTTCTTTTTAAGAAGATGCAAGACACACACACACACAAAAATAAATCCAGGACATTTTGTTTACCCACAAGAAAACTGTAAATACTTCCACAATGTAAAAAAATCTAAATATCTCTGTCTCTGAGAGACCTTGACTTTTAAGCTGATAAATCCCCTGCCACAAAGGTAAGCTTATGCAAGGGTTCAGTTCTGGATGGGGCTGATCACTGTCATTCTCGTCTGACAAAGCACAAAAGCATACGCATAATTTTAAGGACATCAGTAATCACTCTCCCTGGCTAAGGTTCAGCCTGAAGTAATTCTGAGAGCAGGATAAGGTTCTGAGCACCAAGCAAAGCAAAGTCTCAAGCTGCAAGGGGTCTTAATTTCTTTCCAAGTTACTGCTCTGAGATGTACAAAGTAAGGAATACTTTTTATTTTCAGGCAGCTATTCCTCCTTTGCAATCTCCTCTTGGAAGTAAGAGGAATTTGCATTCCAAAGGAATTCAGGTGCTTTAGACTTTACTGTCTCTATCCAAATCCCCCGTGATCCTTTCTACATGTCTTGGAAGTTTATAATCCAAGGTGTCCTTGTCTGGTAAGGTCTAGAAGACAGGTCTATAAGAAGTTTGGATTTGGAAGGGATCTCTGAAAGTTCATCTGGTCCAAACCCCTGAAGGAGGCCTCCTTCAAAATTATATGGAATCATTTAGGTTTCTCATCCAGGTAGGTTTTGAATATCTCCAAGGACAAATGATGAAGAACCTGCAACCTCACTGAGACTCTGCTTCAATGCTTGTTTTCTTAGAGGCTTATTCTTCATGATTCTGGCCCTGACCACTCTAGGGCCCCACTACTGGATCCTGATCAGCCTTTTAACATCTTTCTTTCACTGGCAGACTTTACCCTGGGGGCCGTGGATCAATTCCCACAAAAAATTGATAACCCTTGGAAAAATCATCCTGTGCATTGTTTCCCTCCTGAACCCAGCACAAATGGTTCCCAGGCTAACACCAAGCTCGGCAGCACTGTGCACTTGCTACACTTCCACATCTCCACCTCCCTGTCTGCAGTGTGCTCATATATACGAGGGTTAGCTCCTCCGTAGAGCAGAAAGTTTCTCAAATTACTCATCATTTACTGTGCAGTGAGAACAGGCACAGATGGGAGGATGAGGCTATGACCTCAGAACCCCACTGAAGGGGGTTTAGCAACATAATATTTTCCAATGATAGGAGTGAACACAAATGTTTCCCAGGAAGTATCTGTTAAACCTGCGCATGCTGCTATTCCTATTACCTTCAGTATAGAAGTTGCTGTGTTACAAATAAAGAGGAGAAGAAAGCAATGTATGAAATAGCCTTCAAACAGAGCTTCAAAGAATAATTTCACATGTTTTAAACATAAATAGGTTCCATCCTAATTAATCAATCATATTTATTTCTTCAAATGAAAGACACCAATGAAATGCCTGGATTTATCCTGGGTTTTGTGAAATTATGACTTGTCTGCCATTTCAGTATCCCTGAAATATATAGTCTCTAAATAGCCTAGAAATAAATACTGATCAGGTGGTCTGAACTTGATCAGTACAGCCAGCTGAGCACACACTGTACAATGTGAACTCTTGCATTATTCATATCAAATGTAGTACATGTGCTTGATTTGCTTTGATGTCTGGGTGAAAATAATTGTAGAGTACGGAGGACAGGTCCTGAGGTGGACCCCAGAAGGTCTGATCTGGGGCCTAGGTTTACAAGAGGCTCCCAGTGTCACCTGAACCAACTCATACACAGTTCTCTTCCAGTGCCCACACGTAATCAATGGAAAGTCTTGATGGCTGCAGTCCATGTGACTCCCAGAACTTTAGGACTCCTGGGAGCTTCATAACTTCGTCCTTTCCTTGCTATCTACTTCCTCCATCCTGAGAGTGCTTCATGCTCAAGGATTTTGAAACCTCATCCATCAGGACTTAAGCCTCTACTGCGATTAGAGGCCAGTATAAGGAACAAATCAGTCTATCTGCCTCCTCCGAAGGTCTCTGGCTTTCCTCTGAAGCATTTCCTATGGGCCAGTATCAGAGACAGGGTGCTAGACAAATAATTGTATTTCAGGTCTGTCTTAAGGTGCCAAGGTTCCTCTATTCCCTGAACTACATAATCTGCCCTTTTTCCTAAGATTGTGGGACTTTGGGACATAGAAAACATGAGTGTGTAAATTTTAGCTAGAAATTTATCTCACTAAGCAATAATGGTAAAGCACTGTGTGTGAAATCAAAGCTTTTAGAGAGAAATGATTTCATTTTAGAATCTGTACTCTCCTTACAATTCCAAAAGCTCATATAATGGTGTGAAATAGAAAAAGTTTGTTGATTGTGAGCCAAAACCTACAGGTTTATAAAGTCCTTTTTCAGATAAAACTTATATTTCTTATATTTGGTGACCTTTGAGTGGGATGGTTGCTATTATTTATTATTTTTGCAGAACTAAAACATGTGGTAAGTGCTTGCAAAGGAGCAAGAGTAGGACAAATTCTTTAACTAAAAAGAGCAATTGATCGATGGATAGGAGTTACTGTCTACTTTAAGTGATATCAGGCCATTTTTCAACCTTTGTTATGTTTGAAATACATTACTTGTATTGGGTTTACCTGGCAAAGTTTTGTTGGCTCCTGTGAGAAGCTGCCAGAAGCTTTCCCCATGTCTGATAGAGCCAATACGAGCTGGCTCCAAGTTAGATCCACTACTGGCCAAGGCTGAGCCCATCAAGTGATGGTGGTAGTGCCTGAACTGCCACTCCACTGATAAATATTATTGTCAGAAATGTTTATCAAAATTCAATATCCAGATCTGGGACGCGAGGAAGTTGGTTCAGTTGTCAGTCACTGATCCCAAGACTAGTCCCAAACACCTAGAGACGAACAATTTCCTTGACCTTACTTACTCTGTCTGCAGAGTGGTTGGGCTTGATCTTATCACAGTCAAATAGGAAATGTATTTAAGGGCTCCTTTTGAGTACCTACCATTTCAGAAATCCTCTTGAAGGAACTTAGAAATACTCATTGCAAAGCTTCCTTTTAACTCTTTCCTTTTTTGCTAACAGATATTATGCCACTATTTCTAATCTTGCCTCTCCACTCTGAAGCAGAACAAAATGTGCTATTTTTCTGAGCTTCATGATAACTTTTTGAAGTGGACAGTGCTTTATTTTACAAAGGAAGAAAATGAACGGATGATGCAAACTGTTCCAGGTCTGAGCTTCAACATAGATGTTTTGATCATCATTTGTTGTTATTTCCACTGCCCTGTATCACAGGGCTGTGGTGGTATCATGGTCCTTTATCTCTTGTTGATTTTCATTGCTGCAGAAGACAACAAACCTGGTGTGCTGGTTCAGAAGAGAGCCACAGGTTTACACTGGCAGCTTTAAAATAAAAAAGATTAGGATGCTACACCAGGTCATGATAAGACTCTTATTTCTATTAATGTCAAAATTATCAAGAGGAATCATTTCATGTATTTTCAAAGCTTCTGTATGAGCTACAGAAAGATGAAGCGAATCTCATTTGCCTGAAATGCATTCATTAGCAATGCAGAGCCTGATCAGAGCTGCATCACATGCTCCTCTGGTTCCATTAGGATTTGTGGTGAAGGGCTGATCAATAACTACTGAGCTTTTAGGGCTGCCAAACAGAGAGGAAAAAAACCTATATATAATCCCTTAAAGACCTTAATTAGGCAAAACCAAAATTATTATCTTAATAAGCCAAAAGTATTTAATATTAATCAAACTGCAACAACTTCTGCCTGACAATTGGGGATGGCCTATATTAATCACTAAGTGTATAAAAGCAGGTGATAACTGATAAAAGAAGCAAAGTAAGCAGCATCTGCCAATGGGTCTGTTTGGCAGTTTGTCTTCATGTAAGCACTAATCTGTGGGAATTTTTGTCTTCATTTCCACTGAGCTCAATGTTCAAAAACTCCTGGTGATCAGAAATTCTAAATGGGGAAATATTTTCAAAAGACATCTATTGCAAACAGCCAAGGGATGCTTTTGAGTGTCTGGAGGCTTTGCGTAGGTCAGAGGGTCTCAACCCTTTCCATGCTTTGAATTCGTATCTCCAAAAAGAACAGTTTCAACACATTCTTTCTCTCAGCACTCTTCTGTATATCTGGCTTGCATTTTCCTTGTTCTATCTGCAGTATAGCTAGAAAGATAGAGAGAAAAAGAGAGAGAATGGGGATTTTTCACTGTGATCTTTGGATCGAGACTTCATTATCTTAAGTCCTTAACCTCATTTAAAGATGTTTCTAATTAATTTGATGCCTCTGTTTGAACAGAATAGACATTATGACCTTAACAAAAACACTTCAGCCTAGAGATGCTGAGAAAAAAGCAAAATATAGAAGCATAGGCAGAACAGTTAGATCTAGCATCTGGCTTGTGGCTTCTGAGTACTTAAAGCTTTTTACATTCAAGGCTTATATTATGCTAGGAAGTAAACCAAAGGATTGACAGGCTGGTCATGGTGAAAGGCAGCAAAAGGCCCAGCAGTAGAAAAGTAATTTTGAGCAAACAGAATGCAGATGTAACATGGAGGGAAGAAAGAGTCAAAAAACTTCTCCAATACATGTCTGCCTCTCTTATCTTACCCAGAAGTGAGCACTTTGCATTGAGTGGTACTGAAAACTTTCTCTTTTCCTTTGGAAATCATGGAAAGCACATTCAGTAAGCAGAGATTTGATTAACTGCCTGCCATTCCCAAGACAAACCTGATTTATTGCAACTATTTCCCCTCAGATACCTTCTTCTGATAGGGTTTGGGCAGTGTGAACTCTTTAGTACTACTGTCTTTTCCTTTCCCCACAAATGGTCCATTCCCCAACCAGGAAGGAAAGACAGGAAACAGACGCACAGTACTCCACCTTGGGTTAAAAGCATCTGCTCTGCCATTCCCTTGGTGCTGGCAAGAAATAAGCATCTAAGCACCTGGCAAGTCTATGCGTATAATTTAATCACAATATACCCCAATATTTTCACACTTGTATTATCAACTTTCTAAAATTATGTCCACTATGTACAAATACCACCATTTTCTAATGGCTTTGGTGATCAGTCCTGAATGTTTCACTGGGCTACTTTTTCCAGGAAACTATGTAGATGAGGTGCCTTTGAATCATAAAAATGTTAACCTAGTTCAGTTTCCCCATTTTACCACTAAAACAGGGCTCATCCCGAAGCATGGTCTATAGGGCACATCTGTCAATTAAAGCAGGTATATGTTCACATCTGCAGCTTTAGCTTGCACTGTCAGCTACTATGATGGTACACACAATAGCGCTGTCAAAGATCCACTTATTTAGCCATCTGTGCATACAATGAGGGTACGTATGCCAAAGGAAGGATAGGTCTGACTTGCCTTGTGTCCCTGCCTGTTTTGATTTCCAAAGTTAGGACACATTAAATAATCACTCATTTCAGCTCAAAGTCACTGCATTTTCTTTGGTAGAGCAGTGCAAAATATCCACAAAAGAAGTATAAGCTACATAAACAGTATATACATGAAAAGTAAATCTGATTAGGAGATGCAAATTTTTATTATAATTTATAATGCTGCTTGTTCAGAAAGCATTATTGTGAATAGTAAATAATATTTCAATTTTTATAACTGTCATAAACCAATAGGCCCGAGCCTTGATCTCCATACTGCCACTTGTTCTTTCATTGTATGGTTTCTAAATATTCTGCCAACCTTTCTACCACATTATGCGTGATCTTTCCATCAGTCAGAGAAGACATGCAGTGTGTTGGGTTCATAACCAAAACTTCCATTTGGATACTGCGTGGGTTTATATCCTTACTGTCCAGAAAGGTTTGTATCCACTTGTAGCAGCCTAATTTGAACTGGGCTCTGTCACCTGAGAAACCCAACTTGTTGCCAAAAGCAGCAGCTTTGCTTCCTTTGTTTGTATTAGATTTGCTTCCTTGAACAAAAATGGTGATCTTACTTATGTTGTTAGCATGTTTCCCATGAGACCCAAGAATCTAAATGGTTTTCATTGGTTCAAAGAATGAGATGCCAGAGAAAGACATCTTCTGCAGGGGTGGCTAAAGAGACACCTCTATATGCAGTAATTGGAAAGATAAACAGGCTGACAAAGTTATCTACTGGCGAGTCATCTGAAGCTGATAATGTTCAAGCAGCTAATTAACGAAATCAACCACATTTTGTCATGCCTACTGAAAACGATGCCTAGTTTTAGGGCTTCTCAGGGCCTGTGACTGAGCCAGCTGGAACTGCTTACATAGAGCAGAGGCTCATGTTAAAAAATGATGACCAGCCTGAATTCACTTTGTGAGCCTGTGCCACAGGAATGGCTGATGGACAGCATGAGAACAAAAGCAAAAATCTAAAGGAGAGCCTAGAGTACCAAAAGGTGTTGAAACTCACTAAAAACATAAATGAAATGTGATTTACTGTATCTGAAGTCAGTACACGGCAGCAAACAAAATTAAAAGGAGGTGAAGGATAGAAAAAATCTCAAAGGAATAGAAAACACAGGTGAAAGATCCTTACTGCTCCACAATTCCTACCCTACTGAAGTTCTCTTTCCCTTAAGTTACAGGTAAAAGAAGAATTATAAAAGTTTATTTCACTTGGAGACTGAACTGTTGACTATCTCTCACAATAGGGTAAGTAGGCCACAGGAGTAAATAGTCTGCACAAACACCATACCGCACTCAAATTGTGGAACTCACTGCTGGGATGTATCATACAATCCAGAAGAATGGATTAAAAACCGAATTAGTCATAAGCCATCTTAAAGTGTGGCAGGTTGTCATGGTTTAAGCTGTAACTCACACAGTTTTCTCACTCACTCCCCTCTTTTTCTTCCCCCCACTCCCAGAGGGATGGGGAGGAGAATCAAAAGAATGCAACTCCCACAGGTTGAGATAAGAAGAGTTTACTAACTAAGGTATAACACAAACCGCTACTGCTACCACCAATAATAATCATGACGAGGGAAATACAAGGGAAAAGAATGCAACTGCTCACCACTCAATACCAAGCCTGACCAAGCCGTGAACCCCCCTCTTCCTGGTCCTTGACTCCAGTTTTTACATCCTGGGCATGACATGCTGGGGCATGGAATATCTCTTTGGCTAATTTGGGTCAAGTGTCCTGTCTCTGCTTCCTCCCAGCTTCCCCTCCTCCCTGGCAGAGCATGAGACTCAGAAAGTCCTTCATCAGACTAATCATTACTGCAACAACTAAAACCATTAGTGTTATCAGCGCTGTTCCCAGGCTGAAAGTGAAAAACACAGCACTGCACCAGCTACTAAGAAGGAAAAAAATGACTGCTACTGTGAACCCAGGACACAGGTCTACTGGAGGTTATTAAACATAAATGTTAGAAGATAAAATCTTTGGTGATTCCTGGGCCCCTTGTTATTTCCTGAAATTTGCTGGGCAGGTGAGACTTCAGTTTGCTCTCAGGCAACAGCATTACCAACGGCCACAGCCCACAGCATCTTCCTGGTGTTGGATTGTTGATTGTTTGATTCTCTCCATTCCTTTAGATGTGCCTTCTGTCTTTCTTCTATGCTCTTGATCAAGACATCATTTTTGTCTCACATTTTTGGTCAGTTATGCTGTCAGTTTCAGTGCATAAAACTCTTCCTAGGTTTAGACCTTCATTTTCAGGGGAAACATTGAGACACCGGAAAACACAGGAAGCATCACAGAAAATAACTGACATTCTGCAGGTGAGTAAAATCTTCCTTTTTAAACTCGAGTCACACATATTAATAGCCCTGCCCTGTGCATAGATTTTGCTGTTCCCAGCCTTTACTGCTAAATGTTCAGAGGTAAAATGTAACACATGACTTTGCACCATAATAAAGAATTAAATCAAGGCTCTGACTCACATTTCACAGTCAGTTTAATGGCAGTTGAAGTTTAGACTCTCTACATCCCTCCTCACAGTGCTATCCAAGCTGAGCTTATAGCTACCCCTGAACCACAATTCACAGACCCTGGATTAATGTCACTCACCACCAACTGCAGTTTATGTTAATGCCCTGAGCTTCAGCAGACCTGGTTTAACTGCCTGAAAACACGGTTATATAGTTTGATAATGCCATTGGAAGTGCTGGTCCCATCACCCCTCTACCCTGGGTTGTGTGGTCCCAGGGAGCTGCTCTGGATGAAGCCTCAGTTTTTTGGCTGCATAGCCACAGGGCTGGATCAAGTTCGTCTGTCTCTCCCTGCCTTGCCAAGGGCATAGGAGGCTCCTGGGGCTGAAAGCAATACAGACTTTGTCTTAAACCTGCTGTTAAACTATTTTCTTTACCTGATTTACCAGTTTTACAGGCTAACACAAAGAGCGACCAAATCACCCCTTTTTGTCTGAAGAGGCTGTTTTCCTGGGGTGTGTATTTCAGACAAGCTCCAAAGCTGGTGTGTTAGAGCTTGTGCGTGTCATTGTCAAAAACCTTGAGAAACAGTTATTTTTGCGGGGTTTTTGTTTGTTTGTTTTATTGTCTGTGAAACAATAATCTTCCAGATGAAAATCAAAACCAAATCCTGAAAATCCTGTAGAGACTTAATTTTGCTCATCTTCAAAAGTGCAATAAAAAAAAAAAATCTCTTTTGCCAGAAAACAAACATCACATATTAAGCCTTTTTATCACCATGTCTAATGTTTTACTATCTGTGAAATCACATTTTCCAGGATGAACTGTCTCAATATACTTCTGAAATATCCTGGTAGTGCTTAGTGACCATTTGAAAGAGGAACTCTGCCCTAGACACAGGCACAAACAGAAGTCAACTGATTGAAGGACAGCACAAGACTCCATCCAGGAGTGCATAGGGACCAATTTCAAAAAGCTGCACATTCTCCACTTCACAACAATTCATCTTCTAAAGGCAGGGATTTGGGGGCTTTTGGGTATGTACATGTATTTTCTTCCTCCCTATAGTACATATAAAATCTTTAGTATTAATACTGATAGTAGCAGTGACCAGCTGTTGTGCACATCTTCATCAGCATTAATACCTCTGTTTAATCTTGGGGAAAATGAGGCATAGAGAAGTGATGACACTTCTCCGTTGACAGTAAATTGGACATACTGAAGAAAGGAAACTAAATGTCCCCATGAAATGTTTCACCAACTAGGGTACATTTCTTTCACCCACAAGGAGTGGCTGCCTACTTTAAAGACAGTTGTGATAGGAAGAGAGGCTATGGCTTGTACAGGTAACTGTGGGAAAACAGAGAAAGAGCAGAAACCAAGCATAAGCTTTCTAATGTTGATAATGGTGTATACTGGGGATGGAAAGAAGAGAAGAAAACCCCAGTTGTACCAGCATATGCGTAAGTGTCTTAGCCTGTTACCTCAGGATCCTGTACCATATCTTGACATAAAATTCACTCAAAGTGTAATCCTGGAGTTCTTGCTGTTTCAGCACTTCCACTGATCTCAGTTTATCAAGACAAGCACGTGGGAATCAGTTGCTCTCCACTACTTATGTTCTGCTAAGAATTACCATGCTTCAGAAGGACCTTTTAATGATTAGAAACTGTCTATTAAATATAAATACAGTGTTTGTACTTTGGCTTGAGGTGTTCCTGCCTCGGATCATGGTGGAGGGATACAGTTTTATTATTCTTATTAGATATTCTTAATGTGGTAGTCGGGAGATAATATCTAAAGTAGTGCTACACTGCATGAGGTGCTTTAGTGCCAAGCAGTTAATCAGAGTTCTTGACACAAGGAGCTCATGTTTTACATGAAAACTTGAGCCTAATATTTATCCCCTCATTTGCTTTCCCTTTTTTTCTGAAGCAGACAACTGATTTCACCCTATATCTGCACAAATCCAAAAGGGTTAATTCTCCATCTTCTTTCTATGCTGGGAATGCCATTTGGGAGTATCAGGATCTATTGAATCTATTAAATTCAATGCATTGTGTCTACATAAGTAATAAAACTATGAAAAATTTCAGAAATGTTATAGTAGTATTCACATAATAAAAAATGAAAGAACCATGAGGACTGAATCAACTGTAATCTCACAAGGATAAACAACAGAAGTTTGAAACAACCTTTCTCACTGTTTAGATGACCCACATTGCAGAGTTATGGCTTTGTGACAATTTGAGGTCTTTGGAACTTGACAGCAACAGAAGTAAAACTTCATTTTCTATTCCCTACTTCCTGTATTAAAAAAGCAGGGGCAGAGCCTCCAGATTTGTCTTTTTCAGGGAAAAAAATGATAAAAATATCAAAACCTCAGATTGTATTGGAGCTAAGAGGCAGATATTGTTACTGAGCTCCCAAAGTGCAGTATAACAACATGCACTACAGCATGATGCCAGATGCAGCTGTTGGACTTCAACTGAATTCTGTGCTGTGGGTACATCTCTTAAACCCTGGCCACTAAACCTGTAGACCCTTTGTAGCAATGTATTGCAGCAGGAATCAGAGGTCTGCCTTGCAGCCCTCACAAGTCCATCCCACAGAATCTACAAAGTGACTTTCAAAAACTGAAGTTCAAAGTACTTTACTAATAACCACCAGACTGTAAATCAGGAAAAAAGTTTTCTAGACATTTTAGAAGCAGGTCATGGTGCAAGCGCATGGGCTGCCTGGGGAGCATACGAATCTTTAGCACTGGACGTCTTCAACAACAAGTTTGACAGGGATAACATAGATAAAGGTGGTCCTGCCTTGGGCAGTGGATGAGTGTTGGAGGTCTTTTCCAATACTACAATGCTATGAACTGGAGAAATCAAATGACTCCTCTCAGTGATTCCTCCTGGGAGTTTAAGGCAGACCTTACTACTCAATTTCCTTGCAGGAAATTGTAAGTCATACATCTTCCTTTCACTCTGTGAACACTCTAAAACTGCAGAACGCAATTCACACAGTGCCTTTAATGTCACTACTGGTGGGAAACCTTATCCACCTTCCTAATGCCATTCCTAATAACAATTCACCTCTTCTTTGGTCTCCTCAAAAATATCACTTTTCATAATCACGTCACAGCTGTTTTATTCCAATTTATCATCAGAGGAGGATTTTAATTGCAAGAAGCATTTAGTTGTAACAATACAAAAAAATCAAACAGAAAGAAGGAGCTGATCAGAGGGAAAAGGCAGATATCTGCCTCTCCTCATATGGTCCTTCTAACACGCTTTGCTCTGGTCTTGTCAAATGGAATTCTGCTCAATAACAGTCCCCACATGATCTTGATGTATTTTTTTCCACCACTGTGTTTCTCTTAACATTATGTATTTTTTGATCACTTTTCTGTATCCCATCAGATATAAGCCTTTCCACTTGTCTTTCTGTGTTTTTAGGGTCTATCCTTGGCTTAGCCATTGCCTACTTCTCATCAAAGAGATGCCATTTCTCCCTCCAGCTGGCTTATTATCTTTCATTGCCCACATGTATTTCCAGACAAGTGCCTTAATGTCCAGTCTAACAGCAGAAGCCAGAAGTCACTGAAGACTTGTCTCCATCTCCACATGTAAACAAAACCAGCTTTTCTTCCAGAAACTGCATGAAACATGAGACCATTTGGAGGCTTTAATCTTCTGAGACATTTATCAACTCAGATTGCTTGAAAATGGTCCAGGCAATGAGAGCAGCATCACAAAACCAACCTCTGCAAAAGTCTTCCTGGCATTGTGACTTCCATGGACATAGTGATGATCAAAATAACCTTTTTCATACAACAAGCTCAGAAGTAATTGAATCAAAGTACCTCAAAATAGAAAGTGCTACTTCAAATAAAACAGAATCAGAAACCTCAGTAGATAGTAAAACTATCTATCTCAAGCACTACAATTTATAGAGAAGAATAAGTTACTGGATGTGGGTTGGAATGACATAAATCTTTTCAAGAATATCCAACTTTCTTTAGTATTTACCCACAGAAAGGTACTGAGCCACATACAAAGGATCAAATTCTGCCCTCCTTAAAGCATGCCAATCCATTGCAACTCTCAGGATCTCTGTAGTTACAGAAGTGCAAAAGAATCAGATGTAGTTAGCACATTCCATTTTAGTAAACAAGTGTGTATGCATCGTATATGCTTAGCACTGCAATAAAAGACTTATAAACAAGTGGGCAGCAGTAAGAGCTACATAAAAATAAGTTTAGAAGAATATTGAAAGCCAAGTTTAGAATATCACAGTCTTACATCAGCAAGTTGGTCAAACGGAAATGAGTATTGTACAGACTGTACGAGATTGAAGATATTTTAGTAGCTGAAACATTGTATTAGTATGTGTATTATCCGGCAGATTATGTCCATAACTACTTAATTCCCTAATGCATTTGCATGCACTAGAAGGTTTAAGCAGTCCACTCCAGATTTAAGTAAGTGGACTGGCAATGTGGACTGAATTTAACCTTACTGTGACTGTAATAAAACCTCCAAAATGCTGTGAGGTTGCAGTAGGACTGAATACAGTCCTATGTTAGAGCAGATAATTTTATAATTTTTCTTACATATAGTTCCTGTTTCCCATAAACATGTGACAAGCAATAAAAATTATGTTTAAGAAATATGAAAACATCACATTTTACTTCTTTTATTAAACAAAGGAAAAACTGCTCCAAAAATTGTCTTTAGTTTGTTATGTTTGCTGTTAAAATCCACTTCTACTGGTAGCATCATGGACAGAAATTCAAATTGTTTTTTCTCTGAATTCACAAAATGAGGTGGAGGTCTCACTTCAGCAGAAAACTTGCCTCGTTCACAGCAGCTCCCCTTTTATTTTCCCTATTATTTTTCAGTTTTTTGTACTCATATATGGAATCAAAGAGTGGTTTGGGTCAGAAAGGACCTTAAAGATCATCTAGTTCCAACCCCCCTGCCATGGGCACGAACATTTTTCACTAGATCGGATTGTTCAGAGGTCTTGTACACTTCAAGGGATGAGTTATCTAAAACTTCTCTGGCAACCTAATCCAGTGCCTCACCACCCTCATAGAAAATGGTTTCTTCCTTTCATCTAATCTAAATCTACCCTCTTTGAGTTTAAAACCAATACTCTTAACATTATAGGCTCTTGTAAAATGCCTCTTTTAAGCTTTTTTATGTGCTCCCTTTAAGTATTGAAAGACCACAATAAGGTCTGTCTGGCGCCTTCTTTTCTCCAGGCTAAACAACCTTACCTTTTTCAGCATTCTTCATCAGAGAGGTGTTCCAGCCCTCTATTAACCTAATTGTCCCACACTGGACTTGCTGTAACAGGTCCATGTGTTCTTGTGCCGGGGGCCCCAGAGGTGGATGCAGTACTTCAGGTGAGAACCTGACATATATATATTGTCTAGAGTGCCTCCTTTCTAACTCATTTTAGAATAGCTAGTTTATATCTTTTCTGCAGATCCAATCTTCCCTGATCAGATAGCTCTGTTACTCTTTTCAAAGAGACATGTCGTAAAACCATATTCATCAAGAGAGACTGCCAAGCCATCTCCATCCTAAGGCAGGCTTGGGATGCAATGAAACAGGTATTGGCTGAAAAGTGCCAGTCAGTGCACTTTTTCTGCTTTAATTCCTTCTGATGAGTTAATCCAGCAGGAGACAACCCCCATGTCCATGGCAGAGAGAGTAGTGAGCCAACTTCATCCATCCCCTTGCTCCCACCAACGTCCTCCCAACAACTGTTTTAGCTGGTGACTAAACTGCCAGATATATTTTGACTTTTTGAACACTGCCAAAAACTTATAGCTTTCACAAATCCGAACAGATGTCACACCTGGAAGGCTCAAGCCTCCAGCTCCTTCCAAAAGCATGATCCCATTGCCTCGAGCAAGGCAGGTACACTGAGAAGGGCTGCAGGGCTGGAAACTGCCTCTGCAATGATATATAAGCAGCTTGCATTTTATCTTTTTCCTTCTGTGGTCCCCTGCTTAACAATCTTTCGTTTTAACACAGAGGACCTCTGATAACAAAAACACCCTGCAAGAAAAAAAGAAAAAAAAAAAAATAAAAAAGAGGAAGGATTAAATCATCTAATCCCAAGAAAAAACATAATCTTTATTTTCAGTCCAATTTCCAAAGTGATCTTGAATATGCTATTTTTATCTCAGCAGTCAAAATTTTGTTTAGCATTATATTGATTAGGTATTATTTGATGAAAGGCAGTAGTGAACTGTGGGTTTCTCTTACATCTTTGTCATTCGTTCATCTTTCACTAAAAACTTTGGAGCAGCCTCCTCATTTTTTATTCTCAGAAAGCCGTGAAAAGCTGCTTATTTTCTTCCACAGAAAAAGAGTTATCACTGATGTAGATAAGCCACTCGCAATAAAATTTTTGACAGCATAAACTAAGGCAAAATACATTTACCTATATAGGCAGGAGTATCTCAGTATATTTATTTCAGTAATTGCAAATTGTAGCTCAGGAGTTGGTTTCCTGTTGTTCAAGTTCTGAATATTCTTGGAAAGATTTTCACTTAGTGCTTTATTTAATACTTGCCTATGCATTTGAGGTCAACCATTCTACAAAATCCAGGCTGCCTGTAAGAAGGATCAGTATACCCAAAATGAAGAAAGGTAAGTCTTTCTTAAAGGAAATTATTTTTCACCAGGAGCAATGCATTGTAGAGCCGTACTTCTAAATGTATACTTATGCAATAAATATCCCAGTTTTTACATACCTCTTTCTTTGTGGCTGAGTATGTATTCTTGAGCCAGATTTAGCTTGACAAAATAGAAGATCCTTCTTAAAAAGGTAATTTCTGAGCCTACCTGTGAGACCTGGAGCTTGGAAAACACAGATACATCAGTAAACTCACCAGCAGCTTGGGACTGGACTTCTCAGCATCATCTATAGGGCAGAGGACAGCATCAGGTTGAGCAGGCAGAGGGAGAATGCACATTCTTGACTCTTTGAGGATGCATTTACTACCCTACCACACAGAGGTGCCAGGCTTGGGCCAGACGTTTGCTTCCATGGGAAGAGGATAGAGAAAGGCTACAGCTGGAAACACCAGGGGAGTCCTAGGTAGCCCGATGGGCTGCTCAGGTTGGAGGTGGACAACACTTCTTCTCCCAGTGGTAGTTGTCACCCTGCATAATCCCACCCCTTCTTTAGGAGCTACCACAATCCTGGCTGCCTGAAGCACCATGGGCCATGACCACCTTTCCATACTCATGTGTACCATAGTACCTCTTCTCAAGAAAATCCATAAACAACACCCAGCTGATGCAGTAATATGCTGACAAAAGTGACATTGCTCATCAAACTGAAGAGGTGATTGTGCAAGAAGTAAAGAGGATTCAGAGGCAGAGTGTGGAAAACTCTCGTACTGAAAACACTACTGGCACTAGCATGTGTCACTGATTAGTTTATGGCAGCTGCTTGTTTTCACCTACAGATGAAAGACAAAAGATAAATGCTTTCTTGAGCTTTTAGAAGACTGCTTATTCCAAATGGCAAAATAAATAGTGCTTTCTTTTTTTTTAAAAGGGCAGAGAATTTACAGTATACCAAGTTATGAACTGAAGATGAAAATATCCATTGTTTCAAATAATTAAAGAGCCTGGAACCATGTCTAGAATAAAGACAGACTTCAAGCAGGAAAAAAATTCTACTCATAATAGTAAACAAAGGCTGTGATTCTAATTTCAGATATGCAGTCACCTACCACCAGGCAAAGGGAGTGAAGGGTCAGAAAGGGGGAAGGAAAAATTAGCTTGTACACATTTGTCCAGTGAATGGTACAAGCTTCAGAGTGATGTGGTTTGAGTTGTAGCTAAACCAAGACAGCAAGACTAGAAAACACTTAAGGCAGTGGGTTTGAAGCAGTGGGCATTGTGCTTTGAACACAAATGAGTTCAGTTCAAATCTCATAGAGAACAATTAAGAATTAATTAACTTAAGCTTTGTTGGACAAACTCACCATTTAATTTAATGTAAAGGGTCATAATTACCAGCCTCTGCTCTGGAGAAGATCAGTGGAGGAGCTGAGAGGCTTGTGTGAGACATTTTCAATTTATTTAACCGTCGTTATCTGAGCACGCTTCAATCCATCTGTAATAGACTTCTCTGCCCTTGCAGCATTCCTGTGCAGCAGGGAAACACTTCTACCTCTGTTTTCCAGCTGGGACCTGAGAATTGAGGTCTACTCCATCGACAGAGTGGGGCATTGCAGGGTTGAATGTTACTGTAAACTTGTTTGCAGGGGTGAAGATCAGAGTTACCAGCTGGAGCACTCATCAAGAAGTCTGATCCCTCTG
Organism: Bolborhynchus lineola; assembly: GCA_025448015.1. Lineage (NCBI taxonomy): Eukaryota > Metazoa > Chordata > Aves > Psittaciformes > Psittacidae > Bolborhynchus > Bolborhynchus lineola. The sequence goes on from JAOEHX010029887.1 coordinate 70,607, forward strand.
ATGGTGTGGGTGTTCATCCTCATACCCCACTGCTCTGGACAGTGTGAGAGGAGAGCCATGTGCCCAGGGTTCCCAAACACAAAGGTAGGTGCTTCCAGCAGCTCATGACATTGGTCTTTTCACACTGGCTTGGTCAGAAGAGGCTGGAAGAGAGCCCTTTTTCCTCCGGAACCCTTGCATCACAAAAAAATGTGCATAATTAATTATGAAATTAAAAGGCAATCATAGTGGTTGTGCATAAATTAGATGTCTTCCCTTAATTCTGAGTTTCCCTAGCCTGTGTGTGCTTGACTTTGTAATCTTAGCGATGGTTTAAAATCGTTTTTTGTATTTAACATAAATATACCTTGCTATCTTCATGCCACTTACGGTTTACACAACCCCAAAGGACAATTGTTATTATCTATTCTGATTCCAATCATCTGCTGTAACACAGGCCAGAGAATGCCCTCTAATGATTTCTTTATGCATACCATAACTTTTAGCTATAATTCCTCTTTCAGAAAGCCATCTCATTGACACCTTACATTTTTTGCACCTCTCCTGGGAACTAACTGCTTTTGAAGCCTGAGTTTCCCAGACTCTGCTATGAGCAGGCTATTAGGCTCAGGGGATACTTTTCCTGCATGGGAGGTTTGACAGTATCCGTTTTTAATGTGGTGTTGCAGGATGCAGACAGCTCATTTACTTGCTTGAAACTGTGGTGTTCATCTCTACACTTTGCAGAGGAAATCAATATGATCAGCTTGTTAAAAAAAGGGAGCTGCAAAATGAAAATATGAAGAAAGCTTCTTGAAAAGATACTCCTAATACGACTCAGAAAACAAACAATTGAATGCTCAGTCATGGCTCTGTCATCTTGTGTTTCTCTATTTAAAATATGATCCCTCTTTACAGCTTTACCTGTGTTGTCTCTAGCTAAAATTACATGTGGTCAACTTCTTAAAAATATGATGTACAAACTATAAAGCCAAGCACTTGAAAGTGAGGCTGTGTCTGAACGTGTCCATTCTATCCTGTCCCTCCATGCACTGCTGTGAACTGACACAGAAAGTATCAGAGACTTAGAGGCCTAAGTATCATTTCAAATAGTGACAACTGAGAAACTGAGTTGCCTGAGGGATTTTAGGTGCTATTTGCTTTTCATCTTTGGAAATCAGACAGTGGCAAGCACATCCCCAGGTTCCTTCCTGTCTATTTACAGCAAATAGACTACGTTATCCTCTTCTTCAGTCCCTATCTTCCCTCCAGAGGCTGATCCCAGGGAAGGCTGATCATGATTTACTTTGTACACATCAAAACAATTCCTCAGAGCTTCAGAAAAGCTAGTCAAGAACGGGGGTTTAGTTTTTAATTGCATGAAGTGTATTTATAATTGAAACCAATGCAACAGTTTTTTCAAGCGCTGATTCCAGAGTATTAGGACATACTGCACACAAAAAGTGCCAGAAGTAGAAGGTAAACCAATGTAAGTACCTAGGAACCACACACGATGTTTGAGGACATTTCCAGAAGAAACCCAAGGATTTAGCAGCATAAATCCTATTACAGCTGAGGTTCTAAACCCCTTAAGTCTGTTTTTAAATCTCCTATTTATATCCTTATGGTCAAAATAAAGTTTGTTTTCTGCATGTTTTTTAATCTTTTCTGCTCAGAGCAGTACCACAAATATTTAGTGTGCCAGTACGTTGCTAAATTATTCATGCTTTAAACTCATAAATGGGAAAGACAATCGTCCTGACTTTACAGGCTCTCCTGAAGAAATGTATTATTCATCAGTG
>JAOEHX010029897.1:0-20722 GCA_025448015.1 Bolborhynchus lineola
CTGGTCGCCGCGGGCAGGTGAGCCGGGATGGCGAGACGGGGAGGAGGGAGGGAGATGGCCAGCGATCGATGCCCCTCTCCTGTGTACGGCTGGGTCCTGGCCCTCGGCAGGCGGCTCCGCGGGTGGCCGGTCCAGGGCTGCCGTGCTCGCCCGCTGGTGCTTTGGCGTGAGCCCGTACCCTAGCAGTGTACAGGGGGCTGCTGCCAGCAGCGCCGTGTAGGGCCGTTATCAGGGCACGCAGCTCCGTGGTGCTGAACGGCGAAGGCTCTGCTGCGGGTTGTGTATGTGTGTGCCGGTCCCATGCAGTGATCACAGCCGAGCTGCGGGGCTTTTTTACTGTGGGGAAAATGGTAACTGCAGTGCAGCAATGGGGATCATAGAATCAATCACAGGATGGTTGAGTTCGAAGAGACCTAAAAGATCATGCAGTTCCAGCACCCCTGCCATAGGAGGGAGACATCTTCCACTAGACCAGGTTGCTCAATGCCCCATTCAACCTGGCCTTGAAACAATGATCCAAATGGTAAGACAGCTCTACTGCCTATGGAAAGGTGTGGGCTGCTCTAGTCTTTTGTTTGCTTGCAGAAACAAATGCTTTAAAAACATCCTTCTATGGCAGTGTTGAATGCTTTTCGCAAGTCCAGGTAGATGACTTTTGCTCCAGATCAAGGCATTCCAATGTTTCCCCTCCTAGATCTCCAATAGGAAATAAAAGGTGACAAGTGCTGCAACAGGGAGTAGCTGGTAAAATAAGAATTCATTGCACCTGGGGATGAAGCCTTCAAGATGTGTGGTTTATTTCTTCAGTATCAAATTTGTGAGTGGGAATGTTCGTAATCAACAAGTGGCAGAGTGCTGCTACAGCACATACAGGGCTACCAAGTGGTCAGCTCCTCTGAAGCTGTGGGTTTATCAACTCCAGACCTGCTGTTAGAGAAAACACACTTGTTCTCAAAAGCGAGCTCTGTTTAAATGCTTCTGTTGGTTATTTCTCCATGTTGTGTGTTCGTATTTCAAGCACTTTGAGAGGTATAAAACTGCAAAATGAAAGCATTATCTCTTCCAGGAAAAAAAGTATGGACTGGAGTTAGCTGAAACCAAGAACCATGTGTCTGGTAAAAATTATGTTAATTCACAGTAAGTCAGGAGACCTACAACCTACCTGAGGCTGTTTGCTCTACATCCTGTCTTGTCCAAGTTGGTGTTGGATGATGGTGGTGGCATCTCTGTCTTCTATCAAGATTGTCACTCTGGCTTTTCTGTTACGAGGAAGGGGAAAGAAGAGATTTTTCAACCATCTTGGTTGAATCCTTGGATGGCAAGGGATTCTAATGTAAGAGCACAAAGAAATCCTATCAGCTCTGAGTAGCTAAGAAAAAACACCAGGAGACAGAATTTGAGTAATTTTTGACAGGATGAATAAATTATTATTTTTGTCTCTTAGCTTTCATATCTGGACTTTAAACTCTTCTGCTATGAGCAGTTCCTTTAAGGCATTTGGTGGCTATGTGTAGCCTTAAAGAAGGAACTTCTGCAAGCCCAAGCTAAACTTCATTTGGTGTTTTGAGAGGGACTCACAGTGAAGCAGGCCTATTGTCCTATTTTGTTCCGGAAATTGGCTGCAGGCGTATCTAAGACCATTCTTAAACAATTATAGATGACACCTTTTTGGCTTTATGTAATATGAGTGTAGGGGATATTTTTCTAGAAGGAAATCTCCCTTCAAATAAATTAATGTAGAAACAAGCAAACAAAACAAAAAGACAACCAACACAACAATCTATCCCGCCTCCAGCCCCCAGTACCTTTATTTGGCAAAGTGTTCAAATGCCTGTCTGCATGGCATACTCTCACAGAGTTTTTAGGAGTTTCTGTCAACCTGTTAAATTGTGAGATACCAACTTTTTGTCCTTCTGGGTGTACCAGTAAATTAAAATTTTAGGCTTGGCACTAGTTGGTCTGTACTAGCAGCAATGTCCAGAATTTGTTTAGAAGAAACCTAAAGAAAGGGATAATATCCTGTCTTTGAAGTTAACTGGAAGATGCTAGTAACATAATTGAGACCTATGCTCCCCACACCCTTCCTGCAGCAGGCAGCTATTGTGTGCACAAGAGCTGACCAGAAGTATCCTATAGAGACCTTATGGAAACGGTGCACTAAAACTATTCAGCAGCTGTGTCTTGAAGGAAAAAGAAGAATTAAAAAAGCTCATAGATGTTTCTTTCCAGAGAAAACAGAAAAAGGATGGAATACACAACATCAATAGAACCTGCAAAGAAACATCTGTATTAACTCAAACCAGAACTGTTATCTACCTACCTGGTTAAATCAGGCTTCTTGAAGATTTGCTCGCTCATCCTCTGTCACGTAACACAGTTCAGGCAGGGCTTATGCTGCTCATGATCACTGGTCAGGAGAACATGACAAGTGACTCTTTCCACCTTTGGGATTTTTGCTTTTTTATTTTAGTTGTTACTGGTGAAATGGCTGCTAACAAGAATTACAATCCAGCACAGTTATTATATTAGCAATTTTTGACTGCCCACTGGTATACAGACATCTGTAGTAGCTTGGATCTGCCCTAGGTCATGAACTAGTTTTGAGAAAATGATGCAATGTAGAACTGTTTTCTTATTTTATAGAATGAAACATCAAAAAAGGGCTTTAGAGGGTGGCAGGCAGATTCTGTTGGACAAGCAAGTCCCAGCATCCAGGTGGGCTTTATTTACCCTCTTTCACCCATTACTGAACTTATAATATTTTCCTTTGCAGTTATTTGTGTATTTAAGCTATTGAGGATATCAGTCCTACTCTGTCAGTCAACCTCCACTGACAGATCTAGCTAGCCAGTTGATCAGTGGAGCAAGCAGACTTTCTGTACAGGTTTTATTATAACTATATATTTTCTTTTTTTTAATGTCAAATTGAGTAAATCACTGCAAGCCAAAGGTCCTGTATCAAAGTTTAAGGTCTGTCCTCATGTAACACAACCATTTTAGTTTGCTGCTCACACCACTATCCTACATATAGGAACAATTGTTTTCAGCAGCTAAATAGATGAAACATAACTTCATACCTATGTTTGTATGATTACAAGCAACACTAGATTTTTCCCAGTTTATGAAAGACACCATCTATCTTAAAATTAGGTAGGAGTTGTTCTCCTGGTTCTTCAGTGTTTTTTAAGATTCTCACCTTTCTTATGTCTGTATTCATACTCTTGTATCGCCCTCAGAGTATTAATGGACAATAGCACAAGATCAAATTGATATAAATTTCTTTCTTTCAACAAGCTCTTCTCTCTCTCTTTCAGAGCTGCTTGATATGTAATAGGAAGCAATCAGATCCCCTCTCAGCTTTGGGTTTCAATGAATCACAGAATGGTTTGGGTTGGAAGGGGTGTCAAAGATCATCCAGTTTCAACCCCCTTGTCATGGATAGAGACACCTCCCAGTAGACAAGGTTGCTCAAGGCCCCATCCATCCTGGCCTTGAACACTGCCAGGGATGGGGCTGCCACAGGTGCTCTGGGAAATATATTCCAGTGTCTCACCGCCCTCACAGTAAATAATTTCATCTTGGCATCTAATCTTAATCTTCCCTCTTTTAGTTTAAAACCATTCCCCCTTGTGCTATCACTACATGCCCTTGTAAAAAGCCCCTTTCTAGCTTTATTGTAGTCTCCCTTTATGTACTGGAAGGCTGCTATAACGTCTCTCTGGAGCCTTCTCTTCTCCAGGCTGAACAACCCCAGCTTTCTAAGCCTCTTTTCACAGGAGAGGTGCTTCAGCCCTCTGACTATCTTCATGATGCTGCTTGAACAGATCCACGTCCTTCTTATGTTGGTGGCCCCAGAGCTGAACACGGTACTCCAAGTAGAGCAGAGGAGCAAAATCACCTCCCTCAACCTGCTGGTCATGCTCCTTTTGGTGCAGCATATGGTTGGCTTTCTGGCCTGCAAGCTCACATTGTCAGGTCATGTTGAGCTTCTTTGAGTTTGTTCAACTGAGCTGAATTATAATGCTCTGTGAAACAGGTCATTCTTTGTAGCTTTTATGATCATATATACATCATATTTCTTCAGCATGGATGTCAAGAACTGTGCAACCAGAATTCACAAGACTCTCTGCACTTCTGCAATTAATTTGCACATATGTAGTGGCCATGAGTCTGCAAATCACTACCTTTTTATGGGGCTGGCTGATGTTCAGAAAGCTGTTTTTCTCTAGAATCAGTATTTCATCATCCAAAGCAATAGCACTGTCAGGTATGGCATCATATATTTGATCCAGATTCTTCACGTGATGCAAATGGAAGCAGCCCTTTTCACTTCACTGTTTGATACAAAAAATGACTCATTCTAGCAGGAGATCCTGGCTGTCCTTTTTGCCTCTGGCGTGTTTCTCATTAGAAAGGATTTATGTTGCATGGTTCGTTTACTGCAGGTGAAACTTTCCCATCTCCGTTTCTCCAAACAAATGCAACTTTGCATTCCTGTCTAGGAACACTGCTGTAGGCTTGGTGAAATGAAAATGCCTGACGGTGGATAAAACATAAGGGAAATGTACAAAGGAGTATACGGAGCAATGGATTAAAGTGCATTTGCCTGCTGGAGCTAGTGTTTATCCTTCCTTATGCAGCTCAAGAGCTCGTGGGCAACTTGTGGCTGTGAGCCAGCCTGGCGTGTGTCACTATGGTTCCAGGTTGGATTGCTGTTATGGCTGGAAAAAGAATAGCAAAGGCCAATGTGAAGGTAACATTAACACTTTATGATTGTTTCCTCTTCATGACTGTGTATTTAGTACTAATAAGGAGATTTCATATGTCTGCCAGAAGTTACAAAAAGAAACCTTCTGAGGAGTAAAGTCTCTTAACTGTAAGAAAGTATATAAAGTACATTTGAAAGACTCTCTTCTCAAAAAAGCAGAGCTTTGTGTAAAAAACACCAAACCATAAAAGACGTGTTCAAAAATTCTTAGGTCCAAATGGGACCATCTGTTCTCACCCCCTGCACAGCCCTGTTCAGTGCCTATATTGTTACAGCTGCTAAGTGCCAAAAATGCAGTGCTTTCTGATGCTACATATGGACTCCTACAAATGTTTTTCTCTTGGCTAGTACCCTTCATTTTCAGAGTACAAAGCCTCTGAGAATCAGGAGGTTTTACCCTTCTGAAAATATAAATAAAACCCAAGCAGTAAGTGCACTTGTCTTCGGCTTGGTGAGCTGGGCAGCATCGTGCTCTGTGGATTGTTGGCTTAATGAAGAGTCAAGGACTCTTAAAACATTTCTAATTTGCAAAAAGCCTGTAGATCCCAAGGAAAAATTAATGGGCAATCTCTCTTTTGCTGTACTTTTGCAAAATGCAACAAAATCGTGAAATACATGTTTTAGGAATCTTTTTCAGATGTTGCACCTGTTGTCCCAGGATGTTTGGCATTGTATATGTGGTGAATTTGAATAAAACTTAGAGTTATTAATTACTGAAAATCTACATAGTGATATCTAAAAGGGAAAAACTCCAAAATGTCCAAAAAAAAAAAAGTAATTAATATTTTCATTAATACTTCTGCATTGTTTAGTAACACCTTTGTTTTGATGCTGATAAATACCTGTAGGAACACCTGACAACTACAGCTTTGATCAGCCAATGCAGAAGGTTGTCTTGGTTTAAAGCAATAGGTTTATTTTGTACTAAAATACAGTTTTCATAAGCTTTTAAGATTCTTTTTTTTTTTCTTTTTTTGACAGATTACTTTAAGATAGCTATAATGTAATTTGGCATCATAAATCCAAATGCAGCAGTGTTGTCTGCTTCAGTGGTAATACTCAGCTGGTCTTGCAGTATGCTGTGTTGCACTCAGGGATAGAGGTAGTGCTTAAAAAAGCCTGAATCTTCAGAGTTATTTGGATCAGCATAGCTGACTGAATCTTTAAATGTAGGAAATATTTCGGAATTCAGAAGTATGAATTTTACTATACAGTAAATATCACTGTGACTTTTCTACTTCCTATAGTTTGCACAGCAGCTTAGTTACACAGGGTAGCAAAATATGCAGCCTAGTGCATTTGACAGATGTGTTTTGTATGTTCCAGCATGGGATGGACATATTCCTCAGCTGCAACTGAGGAGGCCCAAGACTGGAAAACTGCTGTAGGATAATGCGTCTCCTTTGGCGGGAGAGTGCTATTGCTTTTTCCCTACTCCAGATGCCAGGTATATCAAGTCAAGCTGTTGGCCAGCTGCTTCTCATAGAGGCTTCTTAAAATAGGAAAAAGGCAAGAGTAAAAAACTAAATCTGAATCATAATCATGGCAGAAAAATATGAGAGAGAGAGCTAAGAGGAGTCCCTTCTTCACTGTGTATTTACAAACCTGGAAAAGCCCCCACACACGCAATCTGTGTTAGTGTCACATTCCTCAATCAAAAATAAAGTGCTGATCAGCAGCTACCATGCCCAAACTAGGCAGAGAGGTATGGAGGATGCTGAACTTAAGCAATAAGTTTTCAGGCAACTAAGCAGGGCAAAAGTTCTCGAATAGAATGTTTCTCACTCTTTCTTTTTCACTTTCCTTTCTCTGCCTGACTTCTCCAGCTATCTGTGGACATGGCTGCAAGTATGGCGAGTGCATGGGACCAAACAAATGTAAATGTTTCCTTGGATTTACCGGGAAAACCTGTAATCAAGGTTTGTGCACATGGGGATATTATGCCAAAAAGCAAACTGTTGATGTTCTGTCTCCTTATCTTGTCCTGGAGTTTGTTGCATCTTCCAAATTTCTAAACCAAAATATTTTCTTGCTTACATAGAGGAACTTAGAGTTTAAGGTTCTTGCATCTCCAGCATCCCAGGCAAGTTCTGGGCCTTCCTTCAGCGCACAGAAGTTGAACCTATATCATGTATCTCCTGTGGGCTAAAGACAAGGGCAAACTGTCATGTTTATAGCAGAGGATTAAGGCATGGAGAAGTCATACAGGAATTTACTAGAAGAGATGGAAGTCAAATCCAGAACCAATGTTATTTTCTTAACTAAGCTTTGCATCAGAAAGACATGCAATTATGTGCTGGATATGTAATTTCTCAAGCTGCCTAGGCCAATCCGTCTGCTTGCATATGTTGATTGGTATTTCTGAGAACCAGAACTGGGAGTTTTTAGAATTGCATATTCAGAAACTCCGAATGCACTACATTCCCCGCCATAAACTTGCAATTCGACACGGAAATATTTCAGCCAACACAGTGGTCGGAACTCAGCCTTTTTTTCCGGTTCCAGTATATGATACCCCCACCCCTGTGTTGGATCCTATGAAAGGAGCAGGTCACTGTGCATGGAGAAGGGCCATCCTACTGCAGTGCAGATGAGTGATCTGCAGGGGCTGTGAGGGAAGTGTGACATAAAGGCCACACAAACGGGTGAGTCTGTCTGCTACTTGCATTAGCACCTGCAGCTTTTGCTTAAAACCACTGCATTGACATCTACTAAACACATATTTTTTAGAATTAAAGCAACTCATTTATTACAAAGTATCTTTCAAACAATACGCTATAAGGATATACTGTTTAGTATTTTGGAAAATGCCATCTTTTCCATTTTTGATGTTGCTCACAGGGAAAGAAGTCAATTCCTCAGTATCACTAGGGAGAAAAGTGAAACAGCAGCTGTGGTTGTGTGTAATAGATGTGTAAATATACAACTTCAGCCTCTAAACCCAGAAGTTCAACCTCAAAATGATTTCACAGCTTAAATGTTACCAAAAGGCAGCAGAGAAGCCCCCAGCTTCTAGGTGTTTTCTGTGCAGTAAGTCCAGCTGCATTTCATATGCTTTCCATAGACAAGCGGATCAGCTCTGTGCACTTGCAGAGGATGCAGAGTCTGAGGTTTGGTGGAAGCACCACACAGACTTATATGTGGAGATTGCCTGTTAGCTACCTGGGCTGTTTCACCTTCTGAAGCATGGCAGGGAATTTTTCAGGAAAGTGGCGGCTGGCACAGGCCAGAAAAGTCCCAGAGCTTTTTCAATAGTATAGCAGTGTAAACGGTCATGTTCCAGCAGCCAGGAATGCTCACAGCAACTTTAAATTTACTGGCAGATGCAGCTTTGGTCTGCCAGTACAGTAGAATGCCTTGCTGAGCAAGCTTAACATAAGCTAACTGAAATAACAGAGATAAGGGGACTGTATTAGTCTGCCACCAAGTCTGAGCTAAAATAGCCTTATCTCCATAGGCTGTCTTTTAGAGCTATGTGTGCTATCTGTGCATTACTGTGCATTGTGCAAGGTGGATGCAGCTGAGCGCTTTTGAAAATGGATGGTCTAAGTGGAATAGCTTTTCTTTCCCTACTTTGCTCTCTAGTTTCCCTGTTAAGACAGTCTCCATTATTTAGTGCAACCACAGAAGCACAAAAGTCCAACAGGATTTGCAAGCTGATAGGTTGTTCTTTCTCAAACAGACCTTATGTACAAGTAATAGAACGAAACCCTACTTTTCTTCCCTGGACAGAGCTGTAATAAACGCTTCTGCGCATGTATAACCCCCAGAGTTATGCTTGCAATGGTTTAGATTTTTTCTGTAGTCTGCTGGCCACATAGACATACAAAGAGATGCTGCTCCCCTTTAGAAGTGAAGCTACACAAGTTCAGTGCCTGCCGAGGGACTTGCATCTTTAGTGAAATTATATTATTTGTCATTAAACATATGTTGAACAGGCTATGTGCACTGGTGCATTCTGCTAATAGGTTCTATCTGCTTGCTAGTCAGGTTTCAAAATGCAAGAGGCGGAGGTGTCAGTTCACAGAAGGCACAAGCACAGATATTGTCCCCTTGTTATGGGAACCATTGCCAGCACTACTTTGCCTATACCACACAAATTAAACTTTTTAGGATTCCAGTTTTCTCCCTGTGAAGGATAGCTACTGGGAATTTGAAATTAATTTAGTTTCTGTAAAGCCATTTAAATCCTGGATATTGGGAAGGATTTAGGATGCTTTTATGCACAGGATTTTGAGATTTTTGAGGTTTGTCCTTTTATTCTTAAAGTCACGTAATTCTTATCATTTATATATTTCATTTGTGCGTTGGTGCCAACACATATCTCAGTGAAGAAAAAAAGAAAAAGAAAAAAACTTTGTTGCACTTTATCTCAAGCTGATTTGCTGCTCTTCATCTCATATTTCTTCCTGTTTAGTACAGAGGTCAACTGGAGGGCTAAAATCTCCAGCTAGAATCAGAAAAATCCAGGAAAATAACTCCCAGAAAAGAGACTAACTGCAATTCTCTCCCCACCCCTGCATCTCTCCCTAACGAGCTGCCAGATGTGGCCAGAGTTTGCATTAGTTTTTCAGGTGTAGGAGGCTGAGCGTGTTAGTTTTGTTAGCAGTCTTTCAGCCAGATGGTTTGCTAAGCTCTCATCTTGCAAGAGGCTGGCTCATATTCAGTCCAGGCAATTTTACTGTGGGGAATTCAAGGCATTAGGCAGTATTATCCACCTGTATGTATGAACATACAAACCCAGCACTCACTTTGTTCCAATGATTTCTGCAGATCTGAATGAATGTGGACTGAAACCACGTCCCTGTGAACACAGATGTATGAACACACATGGCAGCTACAAGTGCTATTGTCTCAACGGGTACATGCTTATGCCAGATGGCACATGTGCAAGTAAGTAATAGAGCTGATAGGGCAGGCACACCAAAAGCATCTAATCACATTTGATCCCAGCAGATTTTCTTCTCACGATGAATGCATTTAGCTTATTCAAGATACAGTCTTTGCCTCAGCTTTCTGGTACTGTCAGCAACTGACAGAGGCTTTATATTTGGCAGTACATGGATAAAGTAAACTTGTATTTTGGTCTTGCTAGAAGTAAAAATCTTTGATAGCAATAATTCAAATGAAGGATAGATAGTATAATCTTGGTGAATAATTCTGCCAGTTCATCCATTGAATAAGGGTGCATGAATCTATCCAAGCAAAGCACCAATCTAGACTACTTTTTACTGTGCTGAATTCCTTGCTTTACCTTTCTGTGCTCCCTGACCAATTTATTTTATCTGCGCTTTGATATGTTTCCTGTAGTTGCTACTAGCTTCTTGCAGACACTTGTTCCTTGAGCTAAGGCTTATCTAAACTCTATTTCTACCTATTTTCTTTGTCTTTAAGCTAACATGAAATGGAAACCATTCTGCTTTCTTAGCCAACCTGATTTTTCAGACCTGAGGAAGCTTCTTAATTTTCAATGACACTGTTTTGTTTGTAGAAAATTCTTTTCATCACCTGAGCTGTTCCATACAGGTATTTTGTCTTTGAATTTCATAAAACTGTAGGGAACATGGTGACAGACCTTTATGGAGTCCAGTGGTCTGGAGCAGATGCATCAGTTGGACAAGGAAGCTAGTTTGTCTTAGCAGTGGAACGATCTGCTTGAAAGGTCTGTCCTGTACCAGTGGACCTAGCTGTATGGGGTGCAGCACCATCTATTCCATGAATATGACAGAAAGCCATAAACTCTGCAAACCTTTGATTTCCAAACCTTGGAGACAACCATTCACTGGGCAGGGTGTCCATCTGAGGAGTTTGCTGCCAGTCTTGGAATAATTGGAAAAATACCCAGCTTTGGCAAACACGTGCAGGAACACAGGGTCTACAGCTCTCTGACAGGAAGGAAAGACATAGCTCCTATCTCTTTTATCTCAAGGAGGCTGAAATTACCACAAAAGGTGAATGGGGCCAGAGCCTTTGGGGGGTTTCCTTCCCTGCATCACAGTAGACAACAGCTGCAGCATCCTGAGATCCCTGAGAAGTGGATATATATTCATTTTGTTTCATCCAAGATTATTTGTGTATCTTCTGACATCATTGCTGAGCAGTTGTCAGGAAGACCACTGTCTCATGGACAGCTGAAGTTGGCAGAAGTCAGAACTGCAGCCAAAAGAAACTATCCATGGAGCCCATCAGAAGCTTTGTCCCACCCATCCCTCAGTCCCACTCTTCTGCACACAAATGCTGCAGCTATACTTCTGAACCAGGTCGGAAAATTAGATCCAAACTAACGTTCCTGCTGCACTCATTTTAAGCCAGTCATATTTCAGGACTCAATTCCTATATAAGGAGCTCTGCATTTGTACCAAATAGGCAGTTGCACCATCCCTTGCTTAAGGCAGCACAAAATGTTGGATTTCTCAGTGGCAGTGGTGAACAGTGTCAACTATGTAAGAAAAAAAGGCTTAAGCAGCTCTGAGCCCTAAAGCTTCCCTTTCACTTTGGCACATGGAAACACAAAATGAAACCAAATAAAACCAAATTTCAGGGGGCTAACCAGGTTTCCCATAGTAGGGAAGTTTTCATTATTTGCAGCTCTATTTAAGGAAGGAAGGAATGTACATCAAGTTGTGCTTCATTAACCCAACCCATCTGCCATCTTGTAGTTCCAAAAAGCCTTTATTTTCTTCAGCAAAAACTGTGATTATGAAGTAATAAATTATTGGCTCAAGTGGAAATTGATCAAATTTAGTAGCCTCCCTTTTAACTTGATGCTTACTTAAGCTTGTGCTCGGGTTAAATGCTCAGTTGTTTAACCAACTGTATAATTTTTATCATTTGATTCAGGGCAACTTTTTGAGCATATTGTTTCTTTCCAATTCAGTTCATCATGATGTAAGTCTCCTTAGCAAGATGAAGTCCACCTCGTCTGAGCAGTCAGGCTTATTGACAACCATGGCAAGGGACCAGGGAGCTGGAAGAAGGGTATCAGAAGAATGTGGCTTTGGGCCACAGAGAGCCATTTTAATAGTTAGGAGGTTAGTACCTAGGACAAAATCACCCAAACTCTGCATTTCTCCTAGTTTTCTGATCTTGCATATGTCTTTCAGACAGGACCTGGATGCCTACATTTCTATTCAAATGCTAATCACAGAATCATTTCAAATAGTTCAGACTCTTAAACAAGCTATGGCAACCAAGACTTGTCCTCTGGCTAGTGCCTCATTAGATCAGATATTTGTCCCATAAAGTGTTAAAATAAAGCACAGTTTCTAAGTCCATCAGACTTAATAGTTAAAATTAAATTCTATACTGGAAGCATATTTCATGGTAATCAGTAAAACCATTTCACTAATGAATAGCAGTTTTCTGTAAGGTATAACTGTTGCTATGGAAAATGGAAAAAAACACCTTTTCTACTTTGGTCAATTCTGTCTCTAAATCTAAAGGGCACCAGTATGAAGTCACAGAATTGTGATGAAAGGAAAAAGAAGGAATAAGGAGGATAAGGAAAGAAAAAGGTGAAGGGGAATGTAAGACTATCTTATGGACTCCTGAATTGCCAATGTATTGATGTAAAAATGGCTTGATTCATGATGAACAGAATTTTGTTGTTCTAATTAATTTTCTACATTCACCCATATCTAACTTTAGTATGTGATTCTAGCCTAGAATTTGCTCTTTTTGCCATGTTAAATACTATTTTCAGGTTCTAGGACATGTGCCACGGTGAACTGCCAATATGGATGTGAAGAAGTCAAAGGAGAGGTGCAGTGTCTTTGTCCATCGGGTGGCCTTCAGTTGGGACCAAACGGAAGGACGTGCATTGGTATGGTTAGAGAGCTCACTCTCAGCCTCTTTTCTATAGGAAAACTGGTATGTCTTGAAGTAGCTCAGAAAGGGGAGGTGCAGAGATTCAGAAGAAGAGCTGCTGCTGCTCTTGGATTCCTGTTTCTGGGGCTTTCTTTTAATCTATTCTCTGATATTTCGTTTCTTTGGAAAATAACGGAACTCCTGGAGTTCCTCCCGACCCTGCTTCATGACTTCAGGGCAAATAATTGTCCCCAGTGGACTGCATTTCCAGAGCCAGTTACCCTAGCTTTTACCATACCAGGTCTCAAAGCCTTCTGTAAGTTATTTCCCATTTTGCTGTTCATTCATAGGAGCACAGGCAGAAGCCATCCCTGAGTGTGAAATTATAGGACTTATTTTTTAAACAACTTGTGATAGCTAAGATCAAACCATTCCCATGTAAATCCCACCTAGTTCATTCTTTCCAATTTTACCTTCCTGTGGATCTGAACATCCCTTCTCCTGCCCTAGACATTGATGAATGCTCCTCCACTGGCAAAGCTCTCTGCTCTCACAACCGCAGATGCATCAACACGTTTGGAAGCTACTACTGCAAGTGCCAGCTTGGTTATGAACTGAAATACATCAACGGCCGTTATGACTGTGTAGGTAAGATTTAGCCCATAAATCTTCCCCTCATTCTTTTTCATTCTCACATCATGCATCTTTCCTGGCATTGCCTGAAGCCTGTTGGCTTAGCCTGGGGATACTGCCTTAAAAATAGATAAAAGATGTCTCACTAATAATATTCTTGATGGCACTTTGAAGTTTTCTCTGGGTTTTCTCTTAGTAAAAACCTAATCACTGGCACTTGCAAATGATATTGCCTTATTGTACCAAGCCAACCTGTGGAAGGGCTAATAGTAAATTAGCAATATTTGACCACAAAGAAGTGCTACTTCTGGTACAGGTTTAATTAAAGAGCCACTTTTTGTCCTCTCAGCATTCAGCCTGTGACGAATGAGCAATCTCACAATGGTTTGGGTTTGGTTGTTGTTTTGTTGGGGTTTTTTTTCTTTTTTTTTTTTTTTTGGGTGGGGGTTGAATTGTTTGTTTCTTTTATTTTGTGTCATTAATAAGCAATGTGAATCACGTGCCTTCATGACTATAAAACCAGTTATTTGAATGTAGAGTAGAGCACTTAAAACCAAAAAAATTATGAAAAGAGTAGGGTTTAATTGCTTTTCAGGCCTCTGTTGCATGCCTAGGTTCCTCCCAAACAAAATAAATACAGGCAAAAAGTTATCTTGACATGCCCAGCTGTTAAAACAAATGTCAAAACATCTTTTCTCCTGTTTCAATTCATTAGCTGAATGGTGAAAAAACAGTATAGTATAAATTACTGCAGCAGTATTGTTCAAGCAGCTGACTCCACTGAAAGGGTTGAAGAAGTCCATACAAAACAGAATTCATGAGTTTTGGTTATATTTGTTTGGTATCAGGACTTTGGGGTGGGAGAGAGATCATAAGGCAGATTTTAAAGACTCAAGTTTGCATTTCCTGTTGGATGCAAACCCTGAAAGTCTTAAAGTAGAAAAGATACTCACTTTTTCATACAGTATGTATGTAAGGGAAAAGCTTGACAGGTCTCAGCAGTCAGGGTTTTATCTGCAAGCCTGAATCTTGCTCTCAGACATACCCTATTTTGGAGACAGTCTTCCTGCTACTTGTCTCGTAGCTGACTTACATTATGGGAGGACCTGTCAGCTGATAAAAATGAATCAATCTGGATAAAATGCGAGAGGTGTGCACCGACGTGGCTCCCTCTTGCGGGAGAAATCAGAAACATCTTTGTGGTGTAACAGGGGAAAAGGAGAACGCATTCAGTTACTCTTGACACCCGTACAGTTTGCTGTCAGTCGAATGTAGTATTTTCTATTGAATTTTTCCTGATTATACCTTTTTCATACAACATCATATGTATGCTGGAGTGTTAGAGGTAGACAAAAGATCTCAACATCTGGGCATGCTCAGGGTTACTTTCCATTGAATTTCTTCTGGAGTGAATGAATGAGAAGGATTTGTGTGACATCAATTAAAGAAGCAGTCATGTTTTGTTGGGGCCTTTTGCATTTTGTTAATAGAGTGGGTACAACTTACAGTCAATCCTGTTCTGAGTCAGAAGATCACTGTGTTCACTTTGCCTTTACTGTGATGCTCTACATTTCTATGGATGCAAGTGCCAGGAGTTGCATAGTTGAAGCTGACATTAGGCTAGTGTGAATTTTTCTGCCTCTGATGGTCTCTGGACCAACTTGATCTAACACTAGTGCTTACAATACCTGGAAACAGATGGGCAGCACAAATAGGCTGTCACGAAGCTTGGGCTTAAACACAGATTTCACTGAAGCCTTTATATCTTTCCTAGATGTAAATGAATGTGTGACAAATACACACAGGTGTAACCTCCACGCAGAGTGCCTCAACACCGAAGGATCCTTCAAATGCAAATGTAAACAGGGCTACCGAGGAAGTGGATTTGATTGTGCTGGTGAGTACTATTGAATGTCATTAACAGTGATATGTTGCTTTTATCTAATTATTGATGGTTATAAGGCATTTTAGAGGAAATGTCATGTTGAAAGTGCTTTAATACCAATCAAGCAAGACTTCTCCATAAAATAATATATTGATTGTACCAGCCATTGAATAGTGCATACAAGTATTGTTCAAATTCAATTTGTCTATGAGTCCCAAAGTCTCATAGTACCACTAGGAATTGCAAGTGGAAGAGAGAAGACAATTTGTCCTGAAGAAGCAGGGAACACAGGCTTTATGGAAGCCAAAGGAAGTTTTGTTATCGGGTTTAACAGGATGAGAACACCATCCTAGGAATTTGGGGCTGGAGGCTGTAGCTTCACATTTCTTTGGATGGCAGTGGCTGTCGTTTCTGCAGCCCATCCCAGCTCCAAGCATTTGGGCCTGGAATTGTGCTGCAGCTAAATAAAGAGCTTCTTAAATATGTCCTCAGTACTCCACATAATTATTCCCACAGGGTGAGAATCTCATTTTCATAGGGAAGTATTAATTCTTACAGCAACTGTCTCTCCTATGAAACAAACCAGCTTGCCATGGCAGCAGTATTAGCTTTTGGTAACAAATGAAAACCATTTTAATCTAAAGCTTAATTTTCAGAGTAGGAAATGAAAGTAACTAAGCACATTGTTTATAATGAAATTTCTATGGCTACATCTCCTCATGCTACCAAGTAACCTAATTAGTAAGTTAAAGCAAAATCCACTTTTGCACAGAAAGCAGAGGAAATTCTTTCATTTAATTTGTAAGTCAATATACTAACTTAGGAGAAAGCTGCCTGAAACATCAGGCTGAAAACAGCGCTGCTTGTATGGATATGGCTTGTGATTGTTCAGGTACCCTTTTGCCATTTAACACTCCTGTATGCATGGAACATCGGAGGCTGTTACCAAACTGTCTCTAGCACACATTTCATTTGAGAATCTATTGAGATGTAATCTTTCAAATGCTCCCTAAAAGGGTTCTACCCATTTCCACATCTGGCCTCCGTCTTCCTGCAATCTATTGCTGTTCTCAGGTTCATGTGTTTCCTGATTTCCTATTGTGCATTGAAAAACCACACTTCCTTCACCACATGCTTCTATGTGTGTTTCACCTCTTAGTTAAGAATAGAGTTTCACAAGATTCTGTAACCAATTAAGATTCCTGGGGGGAAAATGAACCTATTTTTTTTTATTTTATTTTTTTTGTAAGACACTGCAAAATAACAGGAAAAAGCAGTATTTACTTAAAGCCTACAAATTTCAGGTAGAGCTCCACATTGACACTCTAGCGAGGGAGATTGCTGTTCATTGTTATGCTTTGCAGGATACCTAAATGGCACTAAAAAGTCATGAGAACTGTCTCTGCGCCTATTGTATTACTCATGTTCTGTTTTGCTCATAAGGTAGCCCCTAAACCCCATATATGATTTTGCTTTATTATTAGTTTGCCAGTCCTGAGAAAAGTTGGGTTTGACGTAATAAAATTTCAAAGCTTAAAAAGCAATTCTGGTCACATCACTGGCAAGATTCTTACAATTTGTTTCAGTATAGAACCAAATACTGCTGCAATCCTTTAATGAATAATACTTAAGCTTTTGTCCCTCCACATTTCCTATTGGAAGCATTGCTGGCTGTTTTAGTCATGTATTAATAGTCTAGTGTGAGGAAGTTACCCTGCTTTCTGAAAGCATCCTTCCCTAAGTAACACAGTAAGAATTTTAGGAATTAAGAAGGCTAGGGATATATGTTGGTAGATTATACTTCATGGTGCTTAAAAGAGAATAATAGTCTAGAATCTATGTTTCAACCGATCTATGAAAGCTTTCAGACTTTCTTAAGACTATCAAAAAGAGGTTGAGAACTTTCAGAATGATTTCTGAAACTATGTCCTGCTGATATAATCTTTACATCTAGAGATTAAAAGCGGTAAATTGTTGTCTGTATCTCTCATCCTCTCTCCAAATTTTTTTATGCAGAAGCTACAAAGAGCGCTACGAGAGGATTTGTAATCCAGTCTCCTAGGCTTGTCTCTCACCAGGTTTTTAAGCATGTGTGAGGTGTGAGGGCAGAAGGATCACAGTGCCTGCTGGAGTGCAGAGCAAGCTGTCTCCTATCGTAACCCCCTTATGTTCAGAGCCCCAGCCCATGCCAGCTGCGGTCACAGGGTATGTGGAAGGAAAACAGATCATTTTCTCTCCCTCTTCTGTATCATCCCCTGAGTATTTCCCTTTACACAATGAAGGGGGGTTGGCATCTGCTTTCTCTGTATTTTTTCCATCTCAACTTTCACAACTTCATCATTAGACATCCTACACCAACCCATTTCTGTGGTTTTATATTCTTGTACAGCAACCGATGACAGAAAAGATTTAATTTTAGCCCTCAACTACCAT
The DNA here is from genome assembly GCA_025448015.1 of Bolborhynchus lineola. NCBI lineage: Eukaryota > Metazoa > Chordata > Aves > Psittaciformes > Psittacidae > Bolborhynchus > Bolborhynchus lineola. Next base: position 17,526 of record JAOEHX010029897.1, read on the forward strand.
TTCCCTTTGTTTTTCCATCTCTTCTTTTAATTCTCTCTAATTCAAAGGAATAAAATACCTTTGAAAGCTGAAATCTTTTCATACTAGGGCAATAAGCACAAACTGCGTAAGAGCAGGAGGCATTAACCGGCACGCTTCTGATGGAAGGTTATAAGGAAGACCTGAATGCAGTACAGTAAATTTCACTTTCCAAAATTATCTGTACAGTCATGCAGATGGAAAAATGCACAAAAGTTTGTGAGCAACACCTGTGCATTTATATACAGGTCCTGGAACAAGGGGCCCTGAAAAACTACTGCTTCAGCTGTACCATCTTGGGTTGTCAGAGAAGGTGAGCTCTTAGTTTAGGCAAGTCCACAGGCAGTGGATTCAACAGAACAAACTGAATTTAAGGTGCTCTATCTTTACACTGCATTATTCCTCCTGCAATTTATGGTTAGTCATATAAAGCCATAAATCTGCATGTCTGGCTGCTCTAAAGCTGAATATAGGTTAGAAGTATACTCGTGATACATCCCAAAACATGCTTGGTGTCCCTCTTTGTCCCCATGAGCATATAGATTTACATATTGCAGCAGCAAACGGGAGTGTGCAAATGCATGGGGATTTATACCATCTCATCCCCCTATTTTTGTCACTTCTGTCATTTGATTGCACTGCTCAGTTTTGCACATACAAGGAGATTTGTTTTCTGACACCACAGAGGTTATTATGTTGAACTGTAAGAATTTTTAATTTCACTAGAAAAACTTCAAAGCAGGAACTAATAGCAGATGTTTAAGATTGCTGACCAGTCACTCCTGGCTTGAAAATCTCCATAGCCTCTTTATTAACAGTCTGAAGTTTCTTGTTACTGATTGTCAAGAGGAAATGTGTTTGGAATTAAGCAATTTTTATTGCTACATTCTGAGCTCCATTCAGAGAAACTTACATCCTTTGTTACATCATCCTCCAGAGGAAAGTCTTACTTAGTTGAGAATTAGTGAAGAGTTTACTTGCAAATATCTGACAAGGAAGGCTGCAAGTTTTATCCAAAAGAAAAGAAAAACCAAATCCTCAATTTTGATCTATTTTTTCTTGGCATCTATTTACTTTATACCTCCAACAGAAGCCTCAAAAAGCCTGAATGCTCCAGTAAGCACACCAAGGTCTAATTCTGTACCTATACTAAACAACACATAGTTGTATTTGCCATCAATAAAATGTGGCAAATTCACAGGGGTAAAATTGTATTCTCCAGGAGTGAATATAAATTCAGGCAACTTTCCTTTTTTTCCCTACTAGACTATGGTTCTATTTTATTAACTGGTGTTTTTTTTTCTGATATGTGTGCTTGAAAGGAAACACACAGGAATAAAGTACAATCCAAGGTTACAACTCAAGTCTAGTCCATCTGTCCCAAAATACTACTATAAAGGTTTTATTAATACAAAGTGAGGAGTAAAATAGGAGCATATTCTTGCCCTGGTAATTCTATCACCAGACAGCAAAAGCAGAGAGAAATAAAAATAGCTGACTTCCCCACCATTTGCAGTCCAAAAACACTATAGTCACTGCAACATCAGTATTGACTGAAAATTAAAGATAAGGAAGAGTATATAAGACTATTCTAACCCATTAGTGGAAATAGTCTCCACCTGTGGAAGAGCCTTTGTATAGCACACCGGAACTTCTCAGCTCTGATTATTTCCTAGATACTTCACATAAAGGACTCAAACTGCAGCATCATGGAATTACAGAACAGTTTGGGTTGGAAGGGACCTTAAAGATCATCTAGTTCTGAACCCCTGCCATGGGCAGGGACACTTTCCACACCTGCAGTATTACCATAATTTCTCCTTTGAATTTGCTTTATACTGTACACATACATTGAACAGAATGAACCAAAGTAGTCCTGGCTTTAACACTCAGCTATGATTTGGCCATCAGCACAGAGAGCCATCAGTTTTTCTCAGATGACAGAAGAGTACATCTGGAAGGGACTAAAAGGATCAGTTTGTCTGTTCTTTTGCTTTGAGGCTGATCATACCCAGTATATTCATGACAGATGGTAGCCTAATAATTTTTAAATAGATCTATAGTTCAAATAATCGAAGTCTCTTGCTCCTGTGCTTTACTATGCTACAGCAAGGATAGTAAGCAAGTTTTTCGTAATATGTAACTAAAATCTCTCCTCATTTCATGTCAACTGATAATTTTCGTATCTTAAGAGAACATGGAAAACAGCTGGCCAACATACTGCCTTAGAGGAGCCCTCTGTGCTGCTCCTGGGTCCATCTGTTGGTGGAAAAATCAATCCTGCCTCCCCACATCCCTAGAAATGCATTTTCAAGTGGGTCTGTGAAAAATGTACTTCATTCAAGCATCCAAACAGTGTGATGATTTTAGGTAGAGAAAAATTGAATTTTAAAGTAAATAAAAGGCTTGTAACTTGAAACTGAATACACTGACAAGGAAAACATGATTTGAAAATCAGGGCTACCCATGTAAATGTAAAAATGTCCTCTTACCAATGAACATTTTGAAATTTTTGCCCAAGTATAGAGAGGATATTTGACTTTATTATACTTCGTAATAGCAAACCCCCCACATTCAGGCGTTTGGATTTGGGTTTGGGTTTTTTGTTTGTTTGTTTTACAAATTTGAACAATCTCAGCTGACTTTCACCCCACTCTAAGTTTTTCACTTCTGGAAGAATTTGTGTTTTGGAGCAAAATACAACTTTGAAATATACTACTGACCTGGGTTCAGCAGTAGCAGTCATTTTTCTCTTTCTCGGTAGCTGGTGCAGTGCTGTGTTTTTGACTTTCGGCCTGGGAACAGTGGTAAAAACACCAGTGTTTCGGTTACTGCTCAGAACATTTTGGTCTGGCCATGGATTTTCTGAGTCTCATGCTCTGCCAGGGGGGAGGGTAAGCTGTGAGGAAGCAGAGACAGGACGTCTGACCCAAACTGACCAAAGAGGTATTCCATACCACAGCACATCATGTCTGGGATGGAAAAACTGGGGGCAGGAACCCAGAAGAGTTTAGTTCACAGCTCGCTTGTCAAGTGGTGAGCAGTTGTATCCTCTTCCCTTGTATTTTCCCTGGTCATTATTATTATTATTGGTGGCAGCAGCAGTGGTTTGTGTTATACCTCAGTTATTGGACTGTTCTTACCTCAACCCGTGGGAGTTACATTCTTTCAATTCTTCT
>JAOEHX010029900.1:0-12446 GCA_025448015.1 Bolborhynchus lineola
GCCGAAAGTCAAAAACACAGTGCTGCACCAGCTACCGAGAAGGAGAAAAAATGACTGCTACTGCTGAACCCATGACAATTTGTTTCCAGAGTCTTCCCACCCCTGAAAAATGCATGAGTCTGTCTGGCACCTGTCCTTTTCAATTGTCTGTGAACAATGAAGCAATGAACTTCTTTAATTTTTATAGACATTTTCAAAAAACTGCAGTGGAAAAGCTAACTGGACTGCAATGACGTGTACATTTCATTCTGCATCTTTAATCATGTTTTCTCTGAGAGTTCTGCTTGAAACTCACTATAATAATACCCCTGCTCAATATAAGCAAAGAAAGAAACACATTTTAATATTGGGTATTACTCAGGCAGCATCCATGGTTTTGACCAAAACAGAATTGTGTAAATTGAACAGCTTAGATGGTTCATGTAAATAGCTTCAGGCTTGTTAGTCAGCCTTATGAACATGTTTAACAGTATTTTCCTGTGAAATATTACTCTGCAATCTCTGTTGGTAATATTACTCTGGAATATTACTGTTTTATTAGGTGTTAGGTTCTGCCTATGGGAAAATCTACACATGCCTAACTTCGTTTATTGTGCACAAGTCTTTGATTTCAAGGAGTCTTTCCAGAGTAGAAAGCTTGCATTTGATCCATTCCACTTGCTTTTCTGTGTGGTGCTATTTGTTTTCTTGACTTGATTATAATTTTGCCAGCTTCCTAATTGAAATTAATAGCACCTTTTTTCCCCCCCTCACTTCTGATACAAATTGTGTCTAATTTCTAACACCTACACTAAGATCTCAAATGGCAGGCACCAATCTTTTATAAATGAAATGATTGATGGCTTGCAATGTAGAAGCCAAACTCCTTGACTTAGGTGTGGCCACAGCAGAAGCATCTCCTTTGCATGGAATGTTCCAACCCGGCTGGTGTTCGGAATGTTTATGTGTGTGTTTTGATGGTAGGGGCCCAGCCCAGTGAAAAATCTGCCATAAGATGACTCACGCTATTATGACAGAAGGTAGAGTCATCGTCTTTTGCTTAAAGTGCATTTAATTTAATTCTTGATTGTGTATAAACCCACTTAATAGTTTATGCAAATTGATGTAAATATACTACATGACAAATAGCCTCTACAAAATTCATGTACTTTCTTTTTAGCCTTAAAAGTGAAAATGTTTGCCATGATGGATGGTACTAATGGTAAATCTAGTGTTTACTTCAATTAAGACAATTAGATAAATATGTATTAGAACAATGCTCATCACAATTACAGTTTAAGCAGTAACTAGCATTTCAGAGTTCAAAGGAGAAACGGAATACTAAAGATACTGTCAGCCTTTATTATCAGTCCCACAACACTCACTGTACACAGTATATGCTTGATAACACCAGATTCCCTTGATTCTTCAGAAAAGGATGGTGTTTGGTGATTGCAGCACTGAAAACTATGTGTGAATGCTCAAATGCAAATTCCCATGTACCTAGTTAGTGGACAGGTATCTCTGCCATCTTACAGCAGATAAAAATTACTTTTATTTAAAATCATGAGAAAACACTTAAACAAAGGGAACAGTGTTGCAATCTGATTTCCTGAGGCATGTTTTTTGGATGCATTATTCTGGATCTCAAAAAAGGCTTTTAGTGAGCTCTGGGAGGTAAGCTCCTTTTCCTGTGGTTTTGCAATGTATCCCTCTACTATTTGGGAAGAGAAAAAGGTGACCTGCAGAGAGTGGAGGTCCCAAGCCCTGGCAGTATGCACTTCCTGTAGTCAGTACCTGGTGCTTTTGTATTCAAGACATAATACCTGTATTTTCCCTTTTATAAACCATCAGTAGGCTTGTTCTCAGTCAGCTGTTAAGCCTCTGCTTTAGAAAACCAAAGACAAGCACTATGAAGATGGAGGTGAATGCTGTCTTCTGTAGTATTTTTTGGTAGATCAAAACTTTAGATACACACTGGTTAACTTAAGTCAGTATGCTGTCAAGTGTATAATTAGCTGAAAACAGTGATTTTCCCTTGTTCTTAAAGGGGAACTGAAATAACCCTATGCTGGTAGGAGCTGCAGTGATGGGATGGTATGTTTAAAAGGAGGGGAGGCATCTCACAGAGCTATCTGTGATTTTTTGAGTAATTTATCATTTTAGATATATTACTCAACAGCAGTTGTTTTCATCAGTTTTTTTACCTGTATCACCATGAAATACAGATGAGAACTTTACCTCCTCTTCATATTCTGAGAAGGTTATTGTGTCAGTGTCTCTACAGCTTGCAGCTTATTTTCTGGGAATAGTCAAGGCTTTTACAGTAACTTGTAATTTCTTGTTCTGAAAGTTGGCAATTGAACAGGCAGTGTAAGTGATTCTTGAGCCATTTTTATCAAGTGTGAAGCAAATGTAAAGAAGGCAGGAGAGAAATATAACCAAACCACCAGTATACACTTACAGAAACCTGCTTCTCTTGTCAAAACTGTGCTGTGAAAATGGTCTTTATTACTCATACTATCTCCATTATTGTGGCTGAAACAAGAGACTGGAGTGCTCCGTTTCCTTTTCTAGTATTGCCTTTTATTTTTCATGGATTTTTTGTGCTGCTAAGAGCAACAGATGATATTGGTTTCGTTGCATTGTTTCCATTGCATTCAAATTCAGAGAAGAATAGCATAAGCTTGGTCATGCTCCCACTAAGCATATTGGAAGTGGAAAGTCCCGCTGGTTTAGGAGGATTATGTTTCTTTTTACACCGCCTAAGTTTTATTATTAATTAAATGTTCTTTCAAGAAACAATAGGTACAGTACAGTATTATCAGTCTTGTAGACTTATCTTCTAAAGAAAAACCAGTGATTCTAAATGGCTGAAAAGAAAAACATTTTTATTTACAGCGCACTTGTAGTTAGTTCAAAGACAAGCTTGTTTTGAATTTCACCTTTCTGTGATCGAGGGAGTTCTGGGGTGTTGCCAAATGAAATGGTACTATTCGCATTGAACAATGTGATATTTAACAGTTTTATTTCTCTGTTGCAATAATTTAAAGCTTCTGCTAGGTAAAACTAAGAAAATAGTTTCTGTAGAAAATGAGAAAATTTGTAGGACTGAGTTGTTCATTAGAGCTTAGATGTGATGCTTTTTTCTTACAGGGTTTTGTTTCAGAGTTTCTTTCATTCAGTGTGGGACTGATTTTCAGTAGTGTAGGATTTCAGTATCAACGATTTCAGACCCTTGTAACTCTAGTTAGCTTCAGTGAGCTGAGTTTCTGCTTAGCATCTTTGAAAATCTCTTCTTCCTTTTAGCTGTTATGGCTAAGAGGATTCCCTGTGCTGAAAGAGACAAACAGTAACACGCTGCCCTGAGAATTGCAAGATCTAAAAGCCAAGTACCACATAGCTAACCTAAAGGACAGTATTAATTTGAAGTTTTACAGTAAATTTAAATGTAAAAATAGTGTTGTTGGTACAGGATGACACTTACGGGCCTTAAAAATGCTTATAGGTAAGACTGGCTTAAGAGAAGTATTTTATTAAAACAAGAGTGTTGTGTCTGGCAGTGGAGTTTAGCAGGATGAAGGTGTGAAGGTGTAAGTGCGTGGGCTGAGGGTTGTCTGCAAGAGAACCAGCAGCAATGTTTAACCAAAAGCAGGGCTTCAGTGCAGTTTGAACAAGACTTCCTTAAAGCCCAGTAAGAGTAGTTGTCTTCCAGGCTGAAGTGATGTTTTTGTGACTGAACTTGTTTCTGTATGGGTTCTCACATGTGCTGAAGTGTTTCATGCAGGATGACTAAAACTTGTAAAGGCAGTAGAAATGAACTTCTTCATGGGAATGGATCCTAAGGGAAAAGTGAGTTTAACCTCCTTAAGGGCAGTGGAAAGGGGAAGGCGTCTTAGTAGAATGGCAGTGCACATTAAGAAACATGCATAAGAAAATACATACATATATATATTTATATGTATATATATAACAGGGATGGCTAATACATTTAGCTTGTAGATAAGGAACTGAAAGTGTTGTATTTGCCTGCTGCTTGTGTTTGTCACTTAGCACTGACCTCACTTGCTTCACATGATTTTAATGAAATCTTTCTTAGTGAAAGCTCTATTGCTGTATCCTTCCATGGTCTTGGTTTGATTTACTAATACAGCAGTAATTTGAAGGTGGGAAAGAGTTGTAATCTAGTATTACTTTTTTTATTTGACAGGCCGGACCTGATAGACATGAATACTGTTGCTGTTCAAAGCAACCATGCAAATTTAGAACATGCTTTTTTTGTAGCAGAAAAACTTGGTGTTGCCAGACTTCTGGATCCTGAAGGTAAGATAACTGCAAAGGACTTTGTTGCAAAAACCCTAATGTTAAAATAAAATCCAGTCTGCCTGCAGGTTGTAGCATATTTATGTGCGTTCTTACAACTACATGATAAAGTGCTGTTCTGTCTTGCTCTTTTAGATGTTGATGTTTCTTCACCTGATGAGAAGTCAGTAATAACTTATGTGTCATCACTTTATGATGCATTTCCCAAAGTACCAGAAGGTGGTGAAGGCATTAGTGCAAATGTAAGTAGGAGAAAAAATACTTGTGCAGTGTGTGAGCTTCATTAATACAGTTGTTGATTTTGGAATGTTAGTTGGATCATCTGTGGGACCACTGTTGTAATCCTCTTTCACATGGGTTTCCAGGTTGAGGTTTTAGAAGTTTAGCAGCTATTTCATATTCTGGACAAAAGCAAAAAGCTTAACAAAAACCAAAATACCTGAAGTTGAAGAAAGATAAGAGTGAAAGTTCTTACTTTTCAGTCATGGACCTACAAATTGTGTCTTTCTGATTCTGATCAGTTTGAAGTTTGTTAAACTAGAAAATGTTTTGTTTGCAGTGGAATTATTTAGGACCAAAACTAGAGAGTAAAATCATGTATTTGGAAGCTTTAAGTGAACTGTAATGAGCAAGTAAATATTGTTTCAGGATTGCAGGGTTTAGAAATCTATTTTCTATGTGTGTCAAGACCTCAGAGTCAAAGATAAAGCAAAAATGAGCTCTCAGAATTTTTCTTCTGGTCTGTGATCTGGGTTGTGCTTTGGTAGGATGTTGAAGTCAAATGGGTTGAATACCAGAATATGGTGAACTACCTCATGCAGTGGATCAGACACCATGTCACGATAATGTCTGACAGAACGTTTCCCAACAATCCTGTGGAATTAAAGGTGAGGTGTCATGTCTTAAACTCCTTGTTGGAATGATGCTTTATCTTACTGACTCAAAGCATGCTTGAGTGTAAATGAAGTGCCTGTTGATTCATGTTATCAAGTATAAAACAGTGCTACTTCTTAACCTTTTCAGAGTACATTACTAACGTGATCAATCAAAAGCTATTCTTTAGCTTGTCACTGGTCATTTTTTGTAGAACTCCAGTAGAACAGTGTAAGAACAGAAGCTTATGAAGAATATTAAGAGAGAATTTGGGAAGTAGGGTTACATTCTATGTAAATAAAAATTAATGATGGTTTTTATGTTTTTGTAGGCACTTTATAAACAATATTTACAGTTTAAAGAAACAGAAATTCCACCAAAGGAGGCAGATATAGTAAAAATTCAACAGCTATATAAACAGCTAGAGGTAAGTTTTAACAAGCATTAAAATGTATCAAGTTCATTTTCTGTGGCTTAAAATAACACATATGTATGATTGCTAAGGTCTGGATAGAATTTGGACGCATCAAGCTTCCTCAAGGCTACCATCCAAATGATACAGAAAAAGAATGGGGAAAGCTTATTATTGCCATGCTGGAAAGAGACAAGACCCTTCGGCCTGAAGTGGAGAGGTATGCTAGTGAATGTTTGGCAGGCTTCATTAATACCCTTTCAGTTGTATTAACTTGTATTGAAAATTGTAGATGTCATCTTCCCTGATAACAACATTATTTTTCCATATCAGCTAATTCTGCCTTTGTTCAAGGCCTGAATTTCTTTGCCTACTTCACAGAAGCAGATCCAGATGGAAGTAACTTGGGTGATTTCAGAATGTCATGATAAATAGTATCTGTGCCTCAGATCATCAACACACTTAAACACAAATATAACCACCTTCTTTGTACAGTTAGAGCTAGGTTCATGCCACTTTGTTGTCTCATTTGGACTTGATTTCGTATCAGCAACATCCTCTTCCTTTACATGAAATGTATATTTCACTTAGTATGTAGCATTGTGGTCTAACACTCTGTTCTGAGGTTATTTAAAACTTGGCTGTACTCAAGAGCATGGTATTTTTAGACATGCAAAGTGCATAGGAGTTTCTACGGTAGTTGAATGTGTGATACTGTTTGGAACATCACTAATAACATGCTGAGCAAGTTTAAAACCTTGTTGCAGTCTTAGAGCATTTTTTCTTTTTAATGGTACCTCTTTTGAGTTCTGTGACAGACATAGACATATTAATTAAAAGCCAAAAACCCCAAACCATTTTATCTAAGATAAATGAATCATAGGGCTTCTTGCCCACGGAAGTTGTAAATGCTCCATTGCTGGCGGTGCTCAAGGCTGGGTTGGACAGAGCCTTGAGTGGCATGGTTTAGTGGGAGATGTCCTTGCCCATGGCACAGGGGTTGGAAGTAGAAGATCTTAAGGTCCTTTCCAACCCTGACTATTCTATGATTCTATGATTCTACCTGCAGGTAAGGGTATAGACCTCGGTCTGGATTCATTCTGCTTAACTTTAAGCACCCAAAGGAAACTCGTAAGAACGGAATCACTTTATAGAATATCCTGGCACTGACTCTCTGGTGACAATAGGATGATTATTCTCTCTGCTTTAGGTGCCTGAAATTGTGAAAAATCCAGATCATTGTCTAGGAAGTCATCAGAAAGACAGATTTTAGCCAGAGAAGATCCTAACTACAGTCAGAGTTAATTAAGTATGTGTCATGCTTACAAAGGCAAGAGCATAACTGCAATGTCAGGTTCAATGTGAAGTGTTGATTCGCAGCTCCCTGCTGCAGGAGAAGTGCCTACAGAGGAATACAAGGTTGTTCCACCTTGTGCAGAGCAGAACACTGGAAAGCAGCAGCAGAAATACTGCTTGCTAGACCTTGTAGATTAGACTGTGTGTCCTGACCTGCCAAGAGCAAAGTTAGTGCCTGTCTTCGCCAAAAGGAATTCTGTTCATACTTGCTGGAAGATGGATTATCTTTGTTGAGAATGTGTAGAAATGATATTAGTTTGTTTTTACTTTTTTATTCAGATAGACTGAGCACAGGATAAAGCAAACATAAACATGAACTCCTTCCCATATTTCAGGATTGGTAAACACTTAAAGTTACAGATCATATGGTGAGGGTCACTTCATGTGGTGGTCACTGTAAAATGAGAGAGAAAAGTTGATTGAGTGATTCTGGCTTAGTGACCAAGTTAAAACTGTTGGCTGATCTGGACAGAAGAACTTGGTCCATGTTTGTTGTGTTGGTCACTAGTGCATCTCACTAATAATGAGGTTTTGTTACAGTTCCTGGGCTGGGATTTGGTTGTGGCAAAAATGTGATCTTACCTAATATTGAAATTTGTCAAATCCTAAATACTGCAAGTCTTGTGAATACATCTGAATGTATCAACACAGATTGACAACATGTGGCCAGATTGCAGTATGAGATTGAAATTAATATGATGTCAGTGAGGAGAGTGCCAAACTGAGCTCTAGTTTGCACAATTAGCAGAGTTTGGCATTACTGCAGGGGTGTGTCTATGCCTTTGCTGTGTTCTTCTGTGTAAGCACAGTCATGGTGTGGGTGTGGGTTTTCAGGAGGTCTGAAAAGCAGGGGATGAAATACTGCAAAAACCATCCCTAATCCAAAATCTGTGTTAAAATGTAAACTCAAGGGCAGACATCAGATTTTTCTTATTTGTTTTGTGGTCAAAACAGCAAGAAGCAATTAGCTCTGAATATGGAACAAGTTGAAGGGAAATTTGCAGGAGGACAGATTAATGGGACAGGGCAGTTAGTAAACATGCATACTTGGGCAGTGAAGCAATGATGGTGGGCTGGATGGTGTACAGGTGTCTCAAATTATATTGGTATGTGCTGATTAACCATGATATTCCCACAGTTTTATTGTGCAGTTACTCTTGAGGGTAAAGGAGTAAGCCCAACCTGAAAGTGTTTTGTACACTTTCATACATTTTTGTACATTCATACAAAACACTTTGGAGCATGGAGTTCTCACTTGACTCCTTTTTGAAACTTTTCGTTGAGGAGTCTGAGAAACACTGCGAAGACTTCTTTAAGGTCTTATTTGGCTTACAGATACTTAGTGACACTTAAATAAAATATTTGGCTTGGCTATCTCCTAGAAACACCCTAATGTTGCTGCCTAGTCTGTACTTGCAAAGCTTTAATGCAAGGTAGAGAGGCCAAAAAAGCAAGGTAGCGTACATAGCCCCAGGGTAAAATCCTTTGAAGAGCTGGCAGAATGTTAATTGCTGGGTTTTGAATATACGTACTGAAGCCTATTTAAAGGAGGAGTGCTGGGTGTTTCAAAAGCCAGTAGTGAAATTTCATCCCTAGAAGCTGTACATTTTGTAGGAGATGTGTCTTTTAATTTTTCAGCAAATGTAAACAGCCAGAAGGACTGTGCTCTGGACTTAAAAATGAATAGCAGTAGTTATAGTTATCATAGCAGTGATTCAGTGTTTAGCAACAGTACTAGTGCTCGAACCAGCGTTGACTCTAATGAGAATTTCCTTTCTGTTAATTGTGGTCCCACACTGATTAAATCTTGTATAAGCTTTGGTAATGGCACCTTAGAAGGAAACAGGTAACTGAGCATATGTGTTTGTGCTTTGTGTTAGATGCTGTTTGTTTTTAAGGTTATGCAACTTGTATAGAAAATAGAAATAGTGTTAATGCTTATTTATTTTTCTGAAATATTCTGTCATTACCTAGGTTGGAAATGCTGCAGCAGATTGCAAACAGAATTCAGCGTGACAGCCGGAGCTGTGAAGAAAAACTAATACTTGCTCGGAATGCTCTCCAGTCTGTAAGTCAGTCGGTGATTTTACTTGTCTGTGTTCATGAACTTAATGCAGTTGAATGGCTTCTTAAAAAAACAAACAAACAAAAAAACCCTTTAGGATTTTTGAGTGCATAGTTAATAGCTGTTACTTTTATTTTCTGTGTACTGTTAATTTAGCATTTCATTGAGAAAATACCAAAAAATTGCGAGAGTGAAATCTGTTACTTTTTTTTTTTTTGTCAGTAGTTAGATAAAAAGCTTTGCAGTTGTTTCAAGGTCAGAGGTTTCTGCAAAAGTATTAGGAATTTTTATAGTTAATTTCTGTTTGGTTTAGCTGTGGAGCTTAATGGCTTTCTGTTTTTTATTCAGGACACCAAGCGACTGGAGTCAGGGCTCCAGTTTCAACATGAAGCAGAGATAGCTGGTTATCTTCTTGAATCTGAGAATCTTCTCCGCCAGCAATTGATTAACACCCAAATTCTTACTGATGGAAAGTACTATCAGGCAGACCAGCTTGTGCAAAGGTACTTTGCAGTGTATTTATGTGAATAAATAAGTAAATGGATACACATTATGGACAGCTGGTGGGTACATTGCCATAAATGTTGGAGAGAAGAGGAGCTGTTAGTACACATTCGTGAAAATGAAGTCATTCATCAGAGCATGACTTTAATGTTTAGCGATACCTGCATATAAAAATGTTAGCTTGTATTTTTGCACTTAAAATGCTTTCAGAATTTTCTAACTTCTAATTTAAAAATGGAGGCAAGATATCTGGTGATAGCTGTAGGTGTCTTAACAGGTAATAAGTGGGGTAACATTATCTTATGTGCGGCAGAGTATGTACAGTCTTGGCAGAAAGATGCGTTTAAACAGCATAAAGCAATATTATGAAGAAGTGGCTCTGAAGTTTTTCAGAATTCACTCTCGACTGGTTGGGATCAAGCACAGAACAACTCCATAGCAGTGAACTAACTGCAAGCTTTTGATCTGCTGCAACATGTAGTATCTTGTAAGATTTCTGCTTTGCTAATTGTTCTCTGGAATTGTGTATGGTGCATGCCAGTGCCCATACCGTGATGATTTTGTAGTCATCGCCTAATTTCTCCATGTTACCGCTATTTTTATAAGTATAAGCTGACATACCCTATGCTTACTGATAGAAACATTTATAAGTATCTAAGTATGACTAAAGTGTAAGAGATCATGGGAATTCATATTGCTCTTCACTTTAACATGATAAACCTTAATCATAAGCATTCATCAAAATGTTTTTTATTTACTTTATTTTATCAGAGTTGCAAAGCTTCATGATGAACTGATGGCCATACGGACCGAATGTTCTTCTGTGTACAACAAAGGGCGTGCACTGACAACAGAGCAGACAAAGCTGATGATATCAGGAATAACTGAAAGCTTAAACTCAGGATTTACAACAAATCTAACCCCTGAATCAAATGCTGCAATGACCCAAGGTTTAACACCTTTGACTTCTTCCAGCTTGACATCTGGCCTTTCATCAGGTCTTACTTCCAGACTGACACCAACCATCACTCCCGCTTACACACCAGGCATCCCACCACGGTTAATTCAAAGCTATGTGACAGGAGTAGACAGTGGGACTCTGCAAACACTCAAACTGATGCAAATCAGAAAACCTCTTATGAAATCAGCTTTTGTGGATCAGAATTTACCAGAAGAAGAGGTGAACATGAAATTTGTCCAGGACCTATTATGCTGGGTAGAAGAAATGCAGGTAGCAATCTTTATAGAAGCAGTCTGCTTCTGGTGATTACATTTATTCCTTGTAGGTCATGGCTAATTTTTCGTTCTTGTTTGTAAGGTGCAACTTGATCGAGTAGAATGGGGTTCAGATTTACCAAGTGTTGAAAGCCAATTGGAAAATCACAAAAATGTCCACAAAGCTATTGAGGAATTTGAATCCAGCCTTAAAGAAGCTAAAATGAGTGAGGTACAGCACCATATTCTTTGTTTCTTTAGTTACTTTCTTACTTGGTGACCCATAAACTAATGTTGAATTTTTGAACTGTCTTAGTTTTACTTCTGATCACTAGATAATGCATCATGAAATCAGTAGATCTAATAGTTTAACATATCTAACCTATTTGTTGTCTTTTAACCTCATACGCCAAATACAGATCCAAATGACTGCTCCTCTTAAACTCAGTTATGCAGAAAAGTTGCACAAACTGGAGAGTCAATATTCAAAACTCTTGGTAAGTTTGTGATACGTGTTTGGTACTCAGCTTTTCAGTGTGCATCATCTTTGATAAAGGATGAGATTTAAGTTTGTAAATCTGCTTTCTTTTTAATTAAGAACACATCAAGAAATCAGGAAAGACATCTAGATACTCTTCACAATTTTGTGTCTCGTGCTACCAGAGAGCTGATATGGCTCAATGAAAAAGAAGAGGAAGAGGTTGCATATGACTGGAGTGAAAGAAACTCCAATATAACAAGAAAAAAGGAGTACCATGCAGTATGTATTGCTAGCATAACACAGAGAGAATACTTAAATCATTTTTCAGAATTCAAGAGATTCCTAAAACTTTTTTTTTTTTTTTTGTCTGGGAAAAAAGGAGTTAATGAGAGAACTTGATCAAAAAGAAGAGGTTATTAAATCGGTTCAAGAAATAGCTGAGCAATTGCTTCTAGAGAATCACCCAGCCAGGCTGACCATTGAGGTAAGTTAGTAAAAACTACAAATAAGAGAACAGTTTTATGATTTAATAGACTTAAGATTTTTGGGGATAAAAAGGGAAGATCTAACAAGGGATTAAGCAACAAAACTCTAAATAATGGGGCCTTTTTAATTACCTCTTCTGTGTCACTGTTGTTTCTGTCTTTGTTTCCAAAAAAAGTAAAAACATCTTGGGTTTCTTAGATAAAACCCTCCTGAAATTTGAAATCGAAATTTCCAGAGTTCCAGGTCTATGCAGGTATTTCTGGTCATGCACGCAGCTTTTAGAGTTATTGGTACAAATTACATTGGCAAACTGGCAGCACGGAACAGTCCTTATGTGGTTTCTCTCCTGTTGTACTGAAAGAAGTTTCAGTAGAATTTTTTTTGTCACTTATGTACAGGTTCTAATTACTGTTTAGGGTTGGTTTCATAATGAAAAGTGTTTGGATGTTAAAAATCTGACCAGGTGATGTGCTGTACTTCAGGGTTGAATCAAGCTCTATATTATAGGTAAACCATATACAGAAAATTTATTGTAGCTGTTGTAGAGTTATAGCAAGTTTCCAAAGGAGAATGTAAAATGCTTTTCCCTGTAGATCTTCAAGAAGAGAGTAAATACAGACAGTGGGTGGTAAAAATGGAAACAATAAAAACACTACAAATGTGTAAAGTGTAACCATAAAACAAATGTCTGCCTTCCACAGACCTGCTTAGTATTCAACCCAGTGCCCCAACACACACAATCTAGATGACTG
>JAOEHX010029900.1:21130-49472 GCA_025448015.1 Bolborhynchus lineola
AAAGATGTATGCTAACTTTTCATATCTGAGGAGATGATCTAATAATAGCTAATATTTAAGGCCTTAAAATTTGCCTTATAGCCAGAATTCCAACTGAAACTGTTGGGATTTCAGCCAGTTATGAAAAGACCCATAGAATAGTGGCTTCATAAAGCATTTCATTAGAAAACATGGTGAAAATCACATGATGGCTTTGTTTGCTAATGTGTGTGTTTCTTTCATCAGAGGAGCAGGAAGAATCTATTTACAATCTGTACATCTCTGAAGTCAGAAATATCAGACTACGGCTGGAGAGTTGTGAGGAGCGGTTAATACAGCAGATCCGAACCCCAGTGGAAAGGGACGATGTACATGAAAACTTGGTTAGGATTTCAGAGCAAGAGGTGAGCTCCTGAGAAAGGCTGTTTTACCTAGGAAAAGAGTTTTATTTTAAGACAGATATATCCAGATATTTTGAGTGTAGCCAGGAAGGTCTGTGGCACCCCTTGGAAAGATAAAAGTCAAAGATTAAGCTTGTGTTTGTGAGAAAATAGAGGCCAGTAAATGGCAGCTGTTAGTTTCTCTCTTATGCATATGTTCCCTTTTAAAAAAATTAATGGTGTCCACATAAAACAAGCAAAGGAGACCAGACCTGTGCTGATTACGATAGGTACATCAGGTTGATGTAGGATGAAAGCGCTATCAATCACTTTTCATTTTACAGGAGCTGAAGAAAGAATTGGATCGACTGAAGGATGACTTGGGAGTCATCACAGATAAATGTGAAGAGTTTTTCAGTCAAGCTGCTGGTTCACCTTCAGTCCCTGCTCTGCGCTCTGAGCTCAGTCTCGTTATTCAGAACATGAACCAAGTTTATTCCATGTCTTCCATTTACATAGATAAGTATGTAATAGGTCATCTCCATGTATGTGTTTTAGTTTAATTTTGTCTTCAAAATAAAGATATTGGTATGATACTACTGATCAAGGAAAAGAGAGTTAACATTTTAATATTGTACAAAACGATATGGAAAGGCTGAAAAACAAGTGCATTGAATTTTGTTATTTATGGTTCAGTTAACAGGAGATTACTGTTTTTCAGATTAAAAACTATAAAATTGGTGCTGAAGAACACCCAAGAAGCAGAATTGTTAGTAAAACGCTATGAAACTAAGTTGTGTGAAGAAGAGGCTGTAACAGCTGACAAGAACAATATTGAAAATCTGATGGGTACCTTGAAGGTAAGAGATGGCTGGTACCTTTTCATGGGCAAGTTTAAAAAGACAGGAAAATGATCTGTCTTATAACACCTGTTTTAGTTAAGCGGTACTTATATCAAAAGTTTGCTTATGTATTTGGAAGAAAGTCTGTATTAGGATTGACATCTCAGAAAAAAATGAGAGCCTTGGAGTATTAGGCATTGAGTAGTTTGCACGTGCATTCCTGCTGTTTGGAAATGCTTTGAAGTATCTGAACTTCCATGAGTGCGCTTAATGCCTGCTGTAAGACTTATTTTTTGACTCTTCAGAAGATAACATATGCTTAAGGTAACATATTGTTATATAAATGTGCCACAATAACATTCCTGCTGCTGCTATGGTATACTTATTAGGATTTCCTAGGAGGTTTGGCAGATACCTTTCAGAGAGGATGAGATTGAAACTCAGCATTTTTTGTGTGCTGCATATACTTCATTTTAGTACTGTAAATAATGAGTAATGCTTTTTTTTACATGGAATGATTGGTATCTAGCTATTGATTTTTTTGAAAGCTGTAGTGTTGAAGATAAGCCTGCTGATTTGCTGTCTGTGTTTTGATCTATGTGCTGTGGGGAATGCTGCTACTTAGAATTATTTTGTCAGTTCATAATTGCTAATTAATTGCTTCAGACCAGTGTATGAGCAAGCAGAAGTAGAATACTCATTTAAGCATTTTTTCATTTATTCATTTATACATTTTAGTCATGCAAAATACTAATTTATGAAGTAGAGTCATAATTTAGGAGATATTTACAATTTATCATTTATCACATACTAGCAATGGAGATCTGAAGTAGATGAGAAAAGACAAGTGTTCCATTCCTTAGAGGATGAACTGCAGAAGGCAAAGATGATCAGTGATCAGATGTTTAAAATGCACAAGGAACGTGATCTTGACTTTGACTGGCATAAGGAAAAAATTGATCAGTTAGCCGAGAGGTGGCAAAACATTCATTCTCAAATTGAAAATAGGTTTGTATTACTTTCTGTTATAATCTGTTCATGTTTTCTGCTGGTTTTGCTGTTTCTGAGGAAGAATAATCTGAATTGAGTGTTGAAATAGGTCAGAAGAGTTTTCTGTACTGCTTGTGAAATGTACTAAGGTAAAAAGGATTCTTACCTTTTCTGTGCTGTTGCCACTGTTGTCTTTTCCACACGAAATATCTGTGTCTCTTGAGCACCAAAAGATTGACAAGATGTTGAAACTTTATTTACTTACAACTTCATGAGACACAGTAGAAACTGCTTTGCTTTTTTTTTTTTTTTTCTTTCCAAAAAAGGCCTGCAGAAATGGTGTGCTGTTCTGGGGAAATACCTTGTTTTCTCTAGTTCTGATAGGCTAAACTGATGAGCTTACTCACTAGTTATGATGGGATTCATGTTAAGTTGCTTTTAATAACCCAAGTGCTATGTCTGGAAGTCCTTAGCTTCCATTGACTTCTGTGATAATTTTGTCACAATAAGTTTTGGTGAAGTGCCAGTATTTTCTTCTGGTGTGCAACTGGTTCCATGCAGCTTCAATATCCAGTTGAGATATTGCTAACAAGAGAATTAAAGATAGTGCTGTTGATAAAATAAGTTCATACAACAACCTTTCACATTTTTGCCCTTGTTTTCTAAGACGTGAAGAGCCACTAAGGTGCAATGCTGAAGTTGTTCATATGTAATTAACTAATTTAATTGTCTCAGTTTAACATTGCTGGAAGTTAAAAAGAAGATGGGTAAAAGCTGACTCATTTAAAGCTGACCGTAGAATGGCTAGCTTTAAATCCACCTCAGATTTTTCATTGTTTGATAGCATGACATAATTTAAACAATAAAGCAGTAGTTTTATCATCTATAAGGTACAAAAGTGTCATTATTTCCTCAGAGGGCAAACATGAACCACATGCTTTCTTCACAGGACTATATCCTGAATTAGAAGATGACAAAAAATGACTGTTAATACATAGTGGCTTCTAGTGTCAATAGGACAGATTGCAGTAGTTGCATCATGGAGCTGTAAACAAGCTGCTTTCTGCAAATGTTCGCTCTGCTGCTTCCTAGCAGTTTGACACTGAAGATCATTATATAAAACATGTACAAATATTGGCTGCAGTTACCATGATCCTTTCTCTTTTCCATGGTTATTAACTTCAAAACATGCTGAAGTGCGAAATCTTTTTCAGTCTCCTTGTGGCATCTTTAGAGCAGCGCTAGAGCAATTACAAGTGTTGATTCCAAGTTAAGCTATAAGAAATTGTTTAATAAGTATGTTTATCCTGCAGCATTTTGAAGTGGTCATGTTTATATGATCTTTGAAGTATGCTGTAAGAAAAGAAAAACTGTCAGTGTTCCCATCAGTATGGAAACAACTTTCAAAAAAAACCACACCACTCTCAGGTCAAAAATAGGTTTAAAAATGGACATGCAGGATCAGTTGCTTTTGCACTTCAGAATATTGAAAGGCTTTAGTTTTAGTGTAACTCCTATAGTTTTGTGGGAGGCACAGAGTATGGTGAACAACTACTTAACTCCAGCACAGCACACTCCTCTCTGATTCATGTAGGTCACATTTAAAATACTCTTAACTTCATATAACAGAATTAATGGCTTTTGCAGAGCCTCCTCTCTTGCTTGTGGTTTCCTGTACTCATGGAGCTTCAAGCAGTTCAGCTCACTAATAAGGGATATATGCAGAGTTTCTTCTGTGGTAGGATCTCTGCTGAGAACGCTGGTGTGTGAGAAGTTAAATTACTGTTTAGCTAGTGTTATTTCAGTGTCCTTATAGTGCGAGCTATAGCAGACCTAAAGCATTCAAAGCCTTTAAAGCTCTGTTTGGTGTAGTGTTGCACTTTTTGTCTTTAGAACTTATCTTCTCCCCTTTGTCTTCTAAAATAAAATCAGGTTGCGTGACTTAGAAGGTATTAATAAATCTCTGAAGTATTACAAAGATACTTACAATTCTTTGGACACTTGGATTCAACAAGTGGAAGATACTCAGCGAAAGATTCAAGAAATCCATCCTGAAAATAGCAAAGCATTGGCTAAACAGTTGAATCAGCATAAGGTATGAAAGAGATTTCATTGTAGAAAAGCAACAAAGGATGACTGGATAATTAAAACATCAGTTTAACACAGTGCTGTCAGCCATGTTTCTTGATATGGGATCCTTATCCCTCAGCCCTTAAACTGTAAAAATTCTAAGTCATTGCCAGCTTTTATGTTTTCATATTTATAATGCAGCTGATGTCATGTATGTGTCAGTCACTGACTATTGCCTTTTTATAGATGAGAGTGTTTCACTCCTGAAATCTGTGAGAAGAGTAAAACCTTGCAGAGGAACTAAAATTCTGGACTCTACTTATCACATCATTTTTTTATTAAATAGTGTTCTTGGTATTTATGGTTGTAGAAGCATTTTCATGGAAGCAGAGCTAAACTCAGTGACTGTCTCCTGCAAGAAGGAAATGCAGCTTAAATACGAGCCAGAATAACAAATTATATGCATTTAATGGTATATTCCTGATTTAATTTTAAATTCTCTCACCAGCTTATTAAACTTGGCAGGTTTTTTCACTGCTTCTGTGCTATAAGCCTGACAAAGCCCAGAACATAGGTTTCACCATATGTACACACATGGAAATGAGCATATTATATAAATTTTATGATGTCAGATAAAGTAGAAATGTTGATAATATTAGTAATAACTCTCCCAGATGATGTGGATTCATATTTTGCAGATGCTGGTTTCTGAGATTGAAATGAAACAAAGCAAAATAGATGAATGTCAGAAGTATTCAGAACAATACTCAGCTGCTGTGAAGGTAATAAAGTCATACTTAGAATCCTTTTTTTTTTTTTAAGTGTCAGTAGCATGTGGAACGCCAATCATTTTGCTTATTTTCTCTTTTTGCAGGACTATGAGTTGCAAACTATGACCTACAGAGCTATGGTTGACTCCCAACAAAAATCTCCAGTAAAACGCAGAAGAATGCAAAGCTCATCAGATGTCATTATTCAAGAGGTAAATGGGTTTCTTATTACATGAAAATGTGGGGGGTTTGAGTCTTTGCTTAAAATAAAATAAGCACAATAATGAGATTTAGGATTTATGTGTGATTAAATAGGGTAGCCCAAGCAGATTATTTTTTTCTCTATAGGTATATGATGCGATAAATATTCTAATGATCATTATGCAGTATCTGGATAACGAGATTATGTATTGCTGTTGAATTATAAAAAAGCTGTATGAGAAATGTACCTCAGTAAAAGCATTTAGAACTATATCTGGGCCAGATCTTGATAAAGGTGATTCTGTCTCCCTGCCAACTGTTAGAGACAGGAATAGTGACCAACACTGTTTGGCCTCCTTATACCCTGTTCTTACAGGAAGGGAAGAATCAAGTGACTATGAAGTTAAAACGTTATTTTCTGTTTCTTCTCCTTATGTCTGTCCTCATAGATTCTTAGGATTTATTTATGCAAGTGCACCCTGTTGATTGCATTCAGCTTTGGAATCAAGAGTAGGACTTTGGGTTCCACAGTCATGATTTCGGAGTCAAAATCAGGGTTCCAGAGTAGTGTTTATCACTTTGAAGGATAATGTGTTTGCCTCTGTCTCTCCCTACCTCTTTGTTTCTCTACAGTTCATGGATTTAAGGACTCGTTACACTGCCTTAGTGACCTTGATGACGCAGTACATTAAGTTTGCAGGTGACTCCTTGAAAAGACTGGAAGAGGAAGAGGTAGGTCATTCCCTGGCAGCCAACTAAGCAAAAATAACAGCTAGGCATACGAAGAGAAATATACCTGTTGGAATTACTCACAAAGTTAGCAGCAGATAAGAAAGACTAGAATTCCTTATACAGGAGGATAGGAGTGTTAAATTACACCATTAACATTCAAATAAGCAAAATCCTATACCATCCATGCATTTTGCCAGTTCTTCCAGCTAGAAGGGTCATATGATTCACTAAATTCTGATGGAGATGTAGTTGTGTATAGTACATTTTAATACTTAAATATTTTAGGGCTTGATCTTTTGGATAAATGCTGACATTAAGATGAGGGCAACCTTAGTGTGCGTGCACTGCTTATATCCTATGCAGGCCTTAATACTCCATAGTATGCATTCTGGTCCACTTAACAACATATAAGAAAGTTCTTTAAACAGGGAAGTGTGATGCCCTCTGCATTATTTTCTGAAGTTTCTTTGACATGTCTGTATGTTTTCTTCTTTCTACCTTTCTACTGTATTGATTCCTTTTGATCAGCTGTCTCACCCCAAGGAATCCCTTATTTAAGCTTAAGGTAGAATCTTATTAAGAAGGGTAGGTTACTGAAGTCTCACAGAAAAATTGTTCAAAATGCACGCTTGCTGCAGAGTCAACCTTTCAAATAGTTGAGAAGAAAATACTTTTAAAATCTTCACTTTCTCTTGAAATGTTTCTCTCCAAAAGAGATTATGTAGTCATTCTTTAAGCAAATCAGAAAATGAGTCATGCTTATCAAAGGAGGAATGATACATTTTTTTCTTCCGGGATGACCTCTGAAGTCTGTGATTGTTCCAAGATTTTTCTTCCACACCAGTCTCTCTTCCTAACTCTCAGTAATAGCATTAACAATGCACAGAATAAGGAAAAAAATAAGATGGTTTCCATGATCTCTCAGTTTATTTCATGTGCTGTCATGCTCGGAGCTTACCAGAAGAGTGAACTCCAGCAACCTGTGAGGTCAGCTGAAGTCTGTCAACGTTTGGAATGTAATGAAGCTGTTGAATTTGGAGAGGAAAATGCATCTAATGAAAGCATGATGGATGTGGAATATTTGCAAAAAGATAATTCTTCCAGTATACCTGAACACACAGAAAATAAATTGGAAATGGACAGAAGAAAATTAGATGTAAATAGATATGATGAAAACAAAACTGATAGAACATCAAAGCAAATTTTAACTTCCAGTGGTCAAGAAAGTAGCATTAGTGGCAATAGTGAATATAAGCTGTATGCAGAGCAAGAGATTTTAATGGGTTTTAGTAATCAAATCAAAGAAGAAAATTATAGAAAAGGTTGTTTTGTTTCAGCTGAGATTTGTGTGAGTAGCAATCCCGGTGAAATATTAAATGAGGAAAATCTCAATGGAGAGAGACACAAAACACCGGGAGTATCAAAGCTGCCTGAAGTGGTAATGATAAACAAAACCACAGGAAAAAATTTTTCAGGAAAGGCAAGGAGTGACGTTTTGACAAAGAAAGAGTGTGAGATGCAATCAGAAACTAACTTTGGGCTAACAGTAACGAAAGGTGGAGTTACTCCAAAAACTGGAAAGCATGTCCTGGACAAGCAGCAAGATCTTTCACCAAGAATTAATTTTCCAATTCAACATAAAGAATATTGCTTTACAGAAAGTAATAGCCATAATACTTTAAACTCTGAAGATAGAGAGTTTCAGTTGCATGGCGAAAGAGGTGAGTCAGGTGTAAGGGATGCACTACCTTTAGAGAAAATCACATCCTCTTTCAGAGAGCTGGCAGCTTGCAAGAGGAGTGAAAAAACAAAGTTAAATTTACAATTGATGAGCAATGCAGGCATTTCTGATGGTGTTGAAGGGGATACAAACAAACTGCATAGAGCGTCTCCGGATAAAAGTTACTTCATAGCAGAAAACAAAGTCCTACAAAAATCAAATTTAAATCCAAACGAAGCCAAGAGTACAGTGCAAGAAATTTTGCTTGTTTCTTCAGGAAAACCTTTGGAGAATCAGTATGCAGCAAAAGTCTCTGAGTCATATCAGTTAGATTTTGAAGTATCACAGGTGCAGGATGATCCAAGTTTAGGGACAGAATTGTTAGGAAGTGAAGGTGATTTAAATGCAAATACCGTCCCCTCAGAAATAATTTCTGAAGGAGAGGCTTATTTTCCATTATCAGAGCATGGATTAGCAAAAAAGCTTTTGAGTCACAAAGAGAAAGGAAGTGAGAAGATATTACAGGGTAACATTTATGGTTTTGACAACATCAGTAAAAGTGGGAATAAGCTGAGTGGAGAACACACATTAGAACAGAGTCAAAAATATAAAGATTTATTGCTAGTTGCAGAAAGGGACAATAGAGGTAGGGTCCATAGCGTGAAGGGACCTGGGAAAAAAAACACTGAAGTCCAGAAAACATCCTGTGAAAAAGCAGGGAAAGAAGCCTCACTTGAAAGAAAAGAAGAGCAAAAAAAAAGAGACAGTGACAATGAAGAGAAAAGGAGCACTTATATTAAGGTACCAGAGGTTTTATGCAATGCAAATGAAACAGTTAATTTAACAATGATTCTAAACCAACACAAATCAACATCTGAATCTGATAGTACGTCAAGGTCATCAAGTGATTGAAAATTGATTGGACAGAATTTAAACAATGAAAATACAGATGATATATTAATTACTGTGCATTTTGTGATCCTTAAATTTTTTAAGTTCTTATGAATTTATTTTTATTTTGTATTACTATTGCCATCTTTTCTCCACCCACCTGATGCTCAGCCATGTTCATTAGAAATAATGAAAGCTAGCCAGATGCAGTTTTTGACTGTATCTTTATTTTAGTTCCTGATTTTCAAGCATAATACATTAAATTTTGTATGTATGGGAGCATAAAGAAGATTTATAAGGAACCAATTTAAATATTTTGTATCTATTGGGGTCTAGTCAAAATTGTGGCACAGAAATACAGAGAGGAACTGAAGAAGCTGCCTTTGCATTAGCCTTTTAGGAAATGTTTTGTGTATTTTCTGAAAAACAAGTAAATGTGGTAAAATATGAACTAACCCAACATTTTGTTTATTTGAAAATGTTGATATAATTACCCTTCATGCCATGTTTGTATGATTGTAGGAATATAAGTGTGTTCTTAGCTCACGTTAGCTCACATTTGGTAACTAACACCGTAACAGTGGTAATGAAGATGAGGTATGTATAGTGTCAACCCTATTATTACTGGTGAATACACGTCTTGTATGAGCTTCCCTTGATCTGCCAGCATATGGAGACTACTGGCTGACTGGTTTTCCAAATTACCATGTTTATACTTCTGTATCTACACTGCAGAGTAGCTGTGTTCCTCCTGGGCCCCCAACTAGGGCAGTGGAGGCACTGGGACTATGAAGTACACTATGAAGCATAGATGTACTGTGGTTTAAATACTTCTGTTTCTAGAGCTGGTGTGTCTTGGCTGTATCTCTTCGTATTGCTTTACTTCTTGGATGGGATTTCCACACTTCTCTTGTGTGATTTTTGCTTGCAAGCATAAAATCCTTCTCCTAATTCCTACTGAACTTATGCAGAAATTGTAGGCCCCTTTGCCTTGGGGATTCCTGTGCTTCGTGTTTGGCTCAGTGTTTGCTCTACCTATTTGTTTGGAGACAAAGCATATGCAAGCTGTTGTTTGACGCTGCTTACCGCTAGGAGGCACCTGACTGCAGTGGAAGGCTTCAGAACTTCCTCGCTTTGTGGATCCTTATGAAGGATTTCATATTTGGCTAGTGGTAACTTCCTGAAGCCTGATGGTGGTGGGAACTGCTCATCCTACTTTCTGGATGTACCATGTATATACGAGTAAGTATTTTCCATTCTGCTTTTCAAAGAGCCTAACATTTCATGTGCTGTATTACAGAAAGTACATATCAATGTATCTCATTCTTCCACAGATTTTAAAGAATAAGGAAGCATCAGTGCGTGAGGCATACTCAGATCTAAAGGCACAGCAAAATAGCACAATTGATGAGAACAGAAGACTCATGGGAAAGGTAAAAAACCTTGAGCAAATGTTGGACGATGTGAAGAAACAAAAATTCCAAGTGGAACAAGAGCTCCCTAAAGTTAAGGAAGCCGCAGAAAAAGAGCGGAAGAAGCAGCAAAAGGACATGGAAGAGATCTGTTTTCAGAAGACCAAGGCTGAGCAAGAGGCAAAGCAGTGTCGTAGGGATCTAGAGAGCACTGAGAAAGAGAAAGCAGATGCAGAGGAGGAGTTGGAGCGTGTAAGGCAGCTCATTTTGCAGGCAGAGACTCAAAGAAGTATACTGGAAGAAAACCTTCGTGCTTTTCGAAATCAAATAGAAGAAAGCGCCTTTACCAGAAGAAACCTTGAAGAGCATCTAAGAAGAAAAGATACTAATCTTCATGATTTAGAGCAACAAAAAAGAAACTTAATGGAGGAGCTGAAGAAAAAAACAGAAGGAGAGGAGAAACTCATGAAACTGATAAAGCAAATGGAGCAAGACCTTGAATTTAAAGGGAGCCTATTAGAAATAAAGCTGCAAGAGAGAGAGAAAACTGAAGCCAGAGGGAAAGTTGTTGAAGGCAGACACTCTGTAACTAGAGAAACTTCCCTGCCAGCTTTGATGGCTGGGCAAGGCGGCCGGTGTAGGACTAATTCTGAAATTGCAAGTTTCCAGAAGAAGCAGGAAGCCAGAATGGTAGAAGAGCTTAGGCAAAAGATAGATGAGCTAATCATTGCTAGCAGAAAAGCTGATAAAACTATTAAAGACCTGAAATATGAGCTGAATGAAATTGAGCTTCAGAAGTCATCAACAGAAGAAAAGTCTCGTTTATTAAAAGAAAAACTAGACAAAGTCAATAATGAACTTAAATGCCTAAAAATTAAGTTGGAGGAAAAAGACCAAGTAGAGCAAGGATATTTACAGCGGCTGAAAGAACTGGACAAGCAGCTCCATAGAACCACAGATAAAGCTGAAGAGGTGATGCAGGAAGCTCTAGATCTTAAGAAAATTAAGATGAACTATGAGGAGGAGCTGAAATCTGTTCAGCAAGAAAAGGCACAATTAAAAAGAGAAGTAGAGGAACTAACTAGATCAAAGGCAAAAAGTGAAATCACCATCAAACATTTAAATTCACAAATCGATTCTCTTCAAAGAGAGAAGCTGGCAGCTGAACACAAAACACAGTCATGCAAAGGAGAAGTAAATAATCTTCAAGACCGATATGAGAAAATTCAAGAACAGCTGCTTCAAAAAACAAAAGTAGAGAAAGAAAGCCAGCAGGAAATTCAGATGCTGAAGAATGAATTAGCCAAAAGTAGTCAGATGTCAGAAACATTGAAACGAAAGATAGAAGACCTTAATAAACGGAATACTGACACAAAACTACTAATGAAACAAATTCAATCTGAATCAGAGAGGATGACTTTGGAAAAACAAAGTATTCAGAGGAAAAATGATGCATTAAAATCCCTAGCAGATGGTTTCAAAGAACAACTGCATGCAACAAATGAACAATTGCACAAGCAAACAATAATTGAGCAAGAATTCATATGTAAAATAAAAAGCCTAGAAGTTGATCTAGCAAAAGCAAAAGATTTGGCTAATGAATATAAGCAAAAATGTGATAAACAAAGTGCTTCCACCCTAACCACTGACCGGGAAGTGAAAAATCTAAATGCACAAATAAATGCTCTAACTATGGAAAAGAGAATGAGTGAGCAGAAGATACAACTACAACAAGCTCATATACAAGAGCTAAGTAGTAAATTAAAAAAATTACAGGATGAACTCCATCAAAAGACTCTGGATGAACAAATGGCACGCAAGAAGATGATTCTGTTTCAGGAAGAATCCATTAAATTTAAACACTCTGCAGAGGAATTTAGGAAGAAAGTTGAAAAATTACTGGAATCCCACAGCATCACAGAAAAGGACATTTCTGACATAAAGCTGGAATGTGTTGCTCTTCAGCAGGAAAAGCATATGGCTGAGGAAAACATCATGCTGTACAAGGTACAGATGGAGGATCTGCAAGAAAGGCTTAAAAAATGTCAGGAACAACTACAGCAAGGAAAGCAGGCTGAAATGGACTATCACCAGAAGTGCAGGAGACTTGAGGAAGAATTGGAAGCACAGAAGCGCACAGTTGAGAGCTGGAAACACAAAATGGATCTGCAGCTCAGGGAGAGTGAACACAGGTTTCTTTTTTTTCAGGATGAAGTTCAGCAAAATAATAAACTCCAAGATTGTGGATTTAAATTTAGCTGTGAGAGAAGAGGAAATGATTTCAATTACATGAGTGACACCACGGCTCGAGAATTCGAGCAGCTTCCTCCGCGTTCAAAACCTAGCTCACCTTTGCTAAGAAGGAGAGATCAGGTTTCAAATCAGAAGCAGGAGAGAGCAGGTTTTAAATCTGATCAAATAGAAGGAAATACATTGTACGTAAGTGCTGATGATACGATACCAAGAGAGGTGCAGTTCCAGGTGTCAACGATTAACCAATCAGGAGAAGAAAATTCAAGCCCGCAATTTACAGAGTTTATTTCTCAAACAAGTACACAGTTTGAGATAACTTTTGATAAAGGAAGCCAAATCTCTGGAACATCTGAATGGGATACATTGAGGAACAGGAACCTACACAGTTCCAGACAAACTATTAGACATGGAGAAGACATGAAACATGAATTAGGAGTGGTAAAACTGCATCCCTTAGAGGTACACACTACATTTTGTGAGGGTTTGCCTTTCTAGTGCTGGTGT
Source organism: Bolborhynchus lineola (assembly GCA_025448015.1). Lineage (NCBI taxonomy): Eukaryota > Metazoa > Chordata > Aves > Psittaciformes > Psittacidae > Bolborhynchus > Bolborhynchus lineola. The sequence continues at coordinate 33,875 of JAOEHX010029900.1, forward strand.
TTACTAGTCTGTTGGTTTTAGTTATACTTTATTACTATTCTGTATTCTCTCTATAATGTTTCTTATGTTCTCGCCTTGGTGAAGGGAACACCTTCATTCTTACATGACATAAAAACCTTTTTATTAAACATTTGTAGCAGGTTTGTTAATATCTAAGAAACACATTATTATAAACGTTTGTGTTGGAAATAGGAATTCTCATACACCATTTATCATTTTTTCTGTCAAAATAACCTTTGATTAACAGCATGAAGTTCATATAGTAATAAACAACAGTTGTTGCTTAGTCTGGTCATAATTCTATTATTCAATAAGTATTTGAAATGGCAAATGCACTTTAAAAATCTAGCTGTCTGTATTTCTCTGCTCTCCAATGCTCATAGCAATTCTCCTTCCTGATTTACATTCAGATTCTCCCTTTTGTGTCTCTGGTGGTGGATTTAGGAGTATATTATGTACTGCATAGTTCTCCAGATGTATTTCTCACTGTGTCAAAAAATTCCTATTTACAGATAGTGAAGAACAAGCAGTATGACATGCATGTTGAAGTCACAACATTAAACCAAGAAAATGACAAGACTTTTGGTACTGAAGAGAGAATGCTTGAGGGATGCAAAACATCCGAAGGGTTTAGGAAAGAAGACTTTGCAAATATGAGCTCTTTCTTAGGGGGAGGGAGTTTGAAAAATGATGATGATGCTGCTCAGTTGGAGTATTTCACAGAGGAATATGATAATATTAATTTTCAAGGTCTCCGGCATGATGTCACTGCCAGACAGTTGACCGAAGTTAAACTTTTAGACAGGCTCACAGTTGAGCAGCTTCTTTCAGGACAGAAAACTGTTGATGAGGTTCAGAAAAGTCTTGAAAAATTTTTGACTAAACCTACAGCTGTAGCTGGGCTGTACCTTGAATCTAGCAAAGAGATACTTTCTTTTGCTGCAGCAGCAAAAAGAAGAATCATAGGAAAAGCATTGGCATTAGCATTATTAGAGGCCCAAGCAGCTACTGGTTTTATCATTGATCCCACAACAGGTCAGAAATTCTCTGTTGATGATTCAGTTGTTAGAGGGCTTGTAGATACTGAATTCAAGAGTAGACTGCATGAGGCAGAGAAAGCTGTTTTGGGTTATTGCTGTTCTGGGAAAGTAATGTCTGTGTATCAGGCTATGGAAGCTCGACTCTTAGAAAGAAAAAAAGGCAAAAATATCCTCGAAGCTCAGATTGCAAGCGGGGGGGTCATTGATCCTGTCAGAAGTGTCCGTGTGCTGCCAGAAACTGCAGTGCAGCTCGGCTTGCTAAATAACACAACTTTAAAATTTCTGCATGAACCTTCTAGTAATGCAAAATGTTTTCACAATCCAAACAACAGGAAAGCAATGTACTACTGTGATCTGCTGAAAATGTGTGTGTTCAGTGTAAGTGGTAAATGCTTTCTGCTTCCAGTTGGTGAAAGGAAAATAAGCAGTCCATCAGCAGAGAAAAGTCACAAAATTTCTGTAGTAGATGTTGAAACAGGAGCTGAAATGACTTCATATGAGGCTTATCAAAAAAAATGTGTTGATAAAGCTACTTATCTTGACCTTTCAAAACAAGAATTTGATTGGAAGGAGTCCACATGTTTTGACTCTGATGGGAATTCTTTTCTTTTGCTTACAGATCTTAAAACTGGTGTACAGTTTAATATCGAGGAGACCTTAAATCAGGGTAGAATTGGCAGAGCATTAGTCAATAAATATAAGGAGGGTTTAATCACAGCTAATGAGTTTGGTGATATTTTAGCTAGCAGTTCACAGCCAAATAAAGATTTAAACAGTCCTGTTTCAGGGTTCTGGCTTTCTGAAACCAATGAAAGAATTCCAGTCTTAAAAGCCTCACGCAAAAACTTGGTAGATAGAGTTACTGCCCTCCGATGTCTTGAAGCTCAGGTTAGTACAGGAGGCATAATTGATCCATTTACTGGGAAAAAGTACAGTGTTTCAGAAGCTTTGCAAAAGGAGTTAATTGATGATGGATGTGCCAAGCACATGCAGCAGTGTGAACTGATCTTCACTGGGATCATTCACCCTGTAAAGAACACAGTTATGTCAGCTGTTGAAGCTATGAACTTAAATGCAGTAGACAAAGAATTGGGCATGCGCTGCCTGGAGTATCAGTACTTGACCGGTGGGTTGATAGATCCAAAATCTCATTCCAGATTAACAATGGAAAATGCAATCAAGAATGGTATTATTGATGCTGTCACAGCTACAAAGATGAAAGATGAAAAATTGCATGTTAAAGCTTTAACATGCCCCAAAACAAAGAAGAAGATAACCTACAAAGAAGCTTTAGAGAGAGCTGTTTTTGATTGTCATACTGGGCTGCGATTGTTAGAAGCAGCTCAGCTAATGAAAACAGGAATTTCCAGTCTTTATTATAATTCATAATGGAATAAAGATATTAGTACTCATTTTGGAGCCTGCTTTTAAACCATTCAAGTCATAAAAATGATCTGTGGTGGCCTTTATGGAAAACCATAATTGGTGTTTTCTAAAACATCATGAGTTACTGTAAAACTAATTAATAAAAACCACTAATCAGTATAAATCACTAAAACTGGAATTGGATATTACTTGTTAGAAAGTTGAGATATATAGGTAAACTTAGGCAGATTAATAATTCCAAAATGCAGACTATGTGTTCAGTCTTTACCTGAAGGCCTTGTCTAGCATGTAGATAGTGTAAATGAGAAGTTATACTGAGGTTGGTCAAGTTAGCAGTAATGCTAAATGGGTAGATTTAGGTGAGAAAGGGATTTCCCGCTTCGCAAATGATCACAGTGCAGTATTTCATGTGACCTGGTACTTAATTTAATATTACAAATCAGTTTGCTGACATCATTTATTTTGCAAAAGTGGCAGTAAAGCATACAAGGGTTAAATCTGCAGTGCAGTAAATATGTGCACTGAAGTAATTTTTCTCACATTAGTATTCCATTGATTTTAGTGGGCTACTTAGATCATAAAGTTAAATATCCTAATTTTTCCTCACTTCAGGTAACTTTTTTATTTAGAATTGTTTTCATGTTCTAGCAGGCAAATGAATTCCAGCTACTTATCAGAGTAAAAAAAATCCCTTAACATAAAATGTCTTCATTTTTACTTCTGATACATGGAAGGGCTTAAGCATGTTTTCTAGGTATTGATGAATTTCAAACTACTAACAGATTGTACTACTGTAAAAAGAAATGTACTTTCCTATGAAGAAAGAGGTTAAATGTCTCAGTATTTTACTTTTATTATGCTTGTTTCTGTAGACATAAAAGCAATGTATTCCTCTTAATTGTAATTTAGTAATCTGTATGCATAGACTGCAAAATTCTGATATCCTGTGCTCTCTGTACATATTCACACCTGAGGGTAATGCAAAGGCAGCAATTCAAAGATGCTTTATATGCGGATGTTTAGATTTTATCTGCTGAGTAATGGCTGAGAAGCTATACTTTTTCTTAATATCAGTCATTCTTAAATAAATATACATGTATATGAATATGCACCATAATCATAATTACAAATCATTTAAGGAATAATTTTGTCCATGTCTATAATTATGTGGCAGCTTTGCTCATACATCAAAGTGTCATAGTGGTGCATGTAGTGATGAATAAAAAGAAATCACTTGATGTTTATGTGATAATATTGCCATTGTGGTACAGTTGTGTTTCTATGGACATTACTGTTAAATATTCCAACAATTCACATTTACATGTTTTTTACAATTCGTGATGCTTATCAGAAGTCAATGGAGGAAGAAAAGAAGGAACATGTTGAGAAAGCTGGGGATTTACTGAAATGGGTGTCAAACCTCAGCAAGACACTCAGCAAGGAAGAAGGAGAAAAGGCTGAAAAGACAGATTTGCCTAAGCAGCAGGTACACACATGTCTTCTGGTAAAATGCCAGTTTCTCTTTTTAGGTTTTGTGTTTATTAAAATAACAAAATACTCCATAAATACCAAATCACACTCCATATCTTACTAAAGAGGTAATTTCACATTTGGCTGTGAGGTGGGGGGTTGGGGGAATCATGGAATAGTTAGGGTTGGAAAGGACCTGAAGATCATTTAGTTCCAAATCCCCTGCCATGGGCAGGGGCACCTCACACTAAACCATGTCACCCAAGGTTCTGTCCAACCTGGCCTTGAACACTGTCAGGGATGGAGCATTTACCACTTTGGGAAGCCTGTTCCAGTGCCTTACCGCCATCACAGTAGAGAAATTCTTCCTTGTATCTAACCTGAACTTCCCAACAAACATCAGGGTTTAGGGACACAAACATGTTACTCAGGAAGAAGCATAAGCTGCTTTTACAGGCCTGGTGTGTGACACTGCATAATGTCAGCTCCAAACTAGATGCTGCACCCCATAATTCCACCTTTGTTAGAGGGACAGCTCATCCTGGTAGCATGGTGCTTTGTACACCTTCTCCCTTGTCCTGAAATAGTTCAGCAAGTAAGTCTGGTAACTTCTCCCCTGGTACCAGGAAGGAGCAAGTTCACAGCAGAGGTCTGAGGGCCAGGTTTCTTCATTTGCTTTTAAAAAGTTATTCTGGAGGGGTCTCTTACAGGATTGTCAGAACTGCTGTTTCAGGGAATTTAGGAGGTGTTGTCTGAGAGCCCTCTTTACTATCCCAGTAGTCGACAGGCTGCTGGCGTGGTCCATCTTGATACCTTTGCATTTAGCACATACATTGTTGTGTACAGTTGCAACTCTGACCATGGATTTCCATCTGTGAAGTTTCCTATCATTTCTGACAGCTCCCCTGCTATGCCTGTCCCACAAAACAGATTTTTGACACATAAAAGGATTTCAGTAGGTGAAGGTCTACCTGTACTCTGAGCAGCAGAGGGATGGAGCAGCGTCTTGTCCACATCCCTCACTACAGGGCTGGATGTGTGGTCATGCAAACATGACTTTGTCCCTCCTGGAAGCCTGTTTCTGTTGTTTTATTCTGGTCAGACATGCCAGTACTGAGTAGAGCCACTGGAGCAACATGTGCATAAATAAAACTTGTTGTCAGGCAGGTCAGCAGTCCTGCAGTCTTGTTGGCCACTGGTCCCATCACATCGTTCATAGGGACCAGTGCTAGTTCTGTTACTGAGTTTGTTCCTGTAACTGTAGGAGGAAGTGAGCTTGTATTTGAACATATTGGTTAGTAAATCACTAACAATTAGGATAGGATTTGCAAAAACATTCAACACCGGTCTTTTTCTGTCCTTGTTGATGACAGCAGTGCAGATCTTTGTCAGCATTGGGCCAGTGCTCAACTCCTTAGAGTGTCTCAGCTTACCGTAGCACCTATGGGTGGCATCTTCTCTGCTCAGCCTGAGCCCTCAGTGAGTTACCTGAGAGTTATCTGTCTTGGCTTCCTCTGGCCAGCAGGAGATGAGTGCTGAAGGTGTTTCCTTTCTTTGTGAAACAGCCGTGCAAGGTAGCAGCACCTTTCAGAGGTGTCTGGTTTTGTGTCTCCAGTGACTAGCACAAGTGCTGTGATGTGTTTTTTAGAAGCATGTACATTTTATAGCTAACAATAGCTCAAACACATTTCACATGGAGGATTGGGGTTGCTTTAGGTTATAACCACAGACTGGGTGAAGCTGATGCCAGTAACAGCAGGATTCACACAGCAGCAGCAGTGACACCAGTTCCCCAAGTGACACATGGCTCCAGGTGCTGCCTCAGCATGCTCACATTATCTTCTTGTGTAGTGTACACTGTGGTTGCTTTCTTGGTTTCTGTCCAAGCAGCACAAGTGATGGGATTGTGGCTTGCTAGTGGTGATTGCAGAGGGAGGCAAGACCATGTTCAGGCCCTTTGACACAATGCACATGGGGACAAAATTAGTTGTGTCCAGACCTAGATGAACATAGGACCCAAGAACCCTGTTAAAATTCTCTTAGCACTAATGTTGAATATATCTTGGGCTTGCTAATTAGTGTAGAGGTTGTAGACTCCCCTTTGATAATCTGCCCCTATTAATCTGAAATGAATGTTCTTCTTTGAAGAGACTGCAGACAGTTTCTCAGAAAAGTCAGAAGATTAAATTCTTGCAGGTTCCACTGCCAGAACAAGTGCTTTAGTGGGGATGATACAGAAATAATAGCTGGGAGAATATTAATAAATAATTCATTTTTTTCCGAGAGTTTGATACTGTGTTTCTCATTGGATTTCATGAAAATTTGTAGCTGGCTGGTATGATTTTGTTTTAAAGTTACTATCTCTCATTTTGGCAAGCAGCATCTTGAACACATATCTCTATAAAGCTGCTTTAAACTGTGCAGACTATAATAAGTGAATTTAAATGATTCACGAATTTCAAACAAATAATATGTTAAAATAAGTTCTATTTGTTTCACTCAATAGTTTTCTAGTACAAACAGCATATTTAACCACAGCACATTAACACAATGACTTATCTATATGTAAATGATACAATTCCTTTATAATTAATATTGCTCTAAGAATAGCTGGTATTTAAAAAAAATATCAAGTTCTTATGTTATTAGATTTAGAAATACTATGCTGTTTGTTTGGTTTCCTTGTTATATTTCTATGTAATTAAGTCTTGAACATGGGTTATTTATTTTTCAGATTTCCCTGCATGAAATGTCAACCAAGAAAGAACAAATAGCTGAAGCTTTGCAAACTACACAGTCATTTTTAGCTAAACACAGTGACAAGTATGCCATTTTTTATTGTTCAAATAATGTAAATTAATTGAATCAGTTTGCTTAAAAAGAAATTATATCCTCATCTTATACTGCCAATTACTTTTCATGTGCAAGTATGCTAGATTTTTTTCCATAGTTTTAGAATTTTGTCTTTCCATTTGGGAAAGCTTCATGCAGTTCTGCTTATTTCAAAACTTTGGCTAGATTTATATACCTCTTATCATCTTAAAATAATAAAAAAAGAAATTTCATCTGGAGTCTATTATCAGATGAATAGTAAATCAGTACTTGAACTGTATGTCACAAGTTTGTTTCATCTGTGTCTGGAATCAGAACGTTTAAGATGCTAAATTGCTGAGGTACCTCATGACTCCCTGCTAGCTGTTACGTGTCTTGACTGGTAATCAGTAGACAAAAGCACATGCAAAGGTTAAGTGCTTTAGTGATAAATCAACATAAATTCTAGATTAATGTTTCTAGATCAATGTAGTTTCTGTTCCTCAGTAATTACAAGCACATTGTAGCTTTCCTAAACTTCTTTGAAATTAGGCTATATTTTTTTCAGACTACTATTACCAATTCCCTATGCAGATCACTTCCGCAAGGTTACAAATTACTCAGAGATCATCTTCTTCCTTTTTTTTTTTTCTTAATAGAATGACAGATGAAGAGAGAAATGAAATGGAAAAGCAAGTCAGATCTCTCCAGGAGAGCTACAGCTTGTTATCCAATGAAGCTTTGAAGCAGCTGCAGGAAGCACAGCATTTGGGTGATGAAAAGATGGAAGAAAAGGTAATAAGACTGAAACTTACATTTCAGTCTTCTTTGAGGTTTACTGCATGGTTTTGGAGCTACACGTGGTCAGCGAAAGAAGCTCTGCAGTTAACAGTGTGTGAAGGAACTTGAGATTTAATTGACTGAAGGTTTTGTGTATTTCCTATGGCATACTGTGTGTGATCTTACCTATGCATATGAACATTCTGCTCATCAGATTTTTTTTTGTGAAGAGTCTTAATAATGTGTGCCTTGCATGAAGAAAGATAAACAAGTCATTCATCCCTTAACTCTTCTCTTAAAAGCCATTCTTTGACTGCTAGATAAGTCTGTTTCTGCTGCAAAAATGACATCATAAAATAACATGTTAATCTCTCCCATGTATCACTCAGAAATGTCTTAGAAGACATCTACTTTCATTTTTTTCTTGAAATTTGTCTGGATATGAAAATGGAGCGCATCATGTGATTAGCTCTAAGACTACAAATGCATCTTTTAATGGATCCTAAATATGGAATTCTCAAAAACGATGTTACAAACAAGTGTTCTCATGCAAACATAGAGGCAGTGCCTGTGTAATGATTTCAGATAATGTTGCCAGACTGACTTCATGCTTTCCATGCAAACTAAATGCAATATTTGGTGCCAGAGTATCTGATTCCGTATTGTTGAGTGTATATACAGAAATGCTGTATGCTGTAAACATGAATAGCATGGTGGTTTTGAATCACATACTGTTTCTGAATATTCTAACCTTTCACAGACATTTAAAGCATGAAAATTTGCCTTTCAGGTATATATTCTATTTGCTCACTCTGCAATCATTTCTTCTATTGTCTCTCACTAACCCTATTTATGTATGCAAAGCATAGGTTTTCAATTCACAGATGCATGTTGTTTTTAAATCTTTTATCACATCGTGTGCTGTTGAATGACTGACATAGATCACTTGCGCATTTGAGCTGCTAACATTCACAGCATTCCTCCAGGCCTGGTAAGTACATGTTTTTATGCTTATCATGAATTCAAAATCAAAAGAAAATTTTAAACAAACAGTCTGAAAATAGTGATAGTTTTTCTTTTGTATTCCTTTTTAGGTGAATAAAGGCATTGCTGGTGTCATTGACCAAACGACTGGAGAAGTCCTGTCAGTCTTTCAGTCTATTTTAAAAGGTTTTATTGACTATGACACTGGGATTAGATTGCTCGAGAATCAACTGATCCTTTCTGGAATAGTTTCTCCAGAATCAGGAGTATGTTATGATTTGGAAGAAGCTAAAGCTCATGCCTTAATTGATGAGCAGACTGTGTTGCATTTGCAGGAATTAAGTTATGCAAAGAAGCTTATATCAGAATCATCACTATCAAATCTTCCAGTTGTTTCAGCTTTAGAACAAGATCTAATTTCAGAACCTTTGGCTATTAAGATTTTAGAGAATGAACTTTCAAGTGGGCACTTGATTTTGCCATCTACAGGAGAAAACCTGACTTTGCAGAATGCTTTTCAGAGAAACCTGATATCTCCAACATTATATGCAAAACTTCTGGAAAGACAAGACACTTGTAAAGATCTCATAGACCCCAACTGTGCTGAGAAGATTTCTCTTGAACAGATGTTTCGTAGAAGTGTAATACACAAAGAAACAGGGCTAAGACTTCTACCTGTGAAACCACAAGAAAAAGGTAGAATCATGTTCAAATGTGGAAGGAGGATAACTGTTTTGAGGGCAGCCCATGAAGGAATCATCGATCGGGAAACAATGTTCAGGCTGCTGGGTGCTCAGCTAATATCTGGAGGTATAATTGACCCTGACTCAGGAAAGCGAATGACTGTGGAAGAGGCCATGAAACAAGGGATGATAGATCAGGACACTGCTTGTGGGATCCTCACACATCAGGTTCAGAGTGGTGGAATCCTTTGTCACAATTCAGGGCAACGCTTGACTGTTGATGAAGCTGTACAGTGCAACTTAATATCATCTACCAGTGCACTGCTGGTATTAGAAGCACAGAGAGGCTTTGTTGGACTAATTTGGCCTCACACTGGTGAAATATTCCCTGTATCAACTTCTTTGCATCAAGAGATGATAACAAATGAGCTGGCATTCAAAATACTAAATAATAGACAGAAAATAGCTGCTCTTTACATTCCAGAAACTTGTGAAGTAGTCAGTCTAGATAAGGCTGCACAGTCAGGGAAAATAGACATGAATACTGTATCTGTTTTGACCAATGTGACTTTACCGGATAAAATGCCCAATGTAGAAGAATTAGAGTCCCCTTGTAAAAATACTGCAAAATGGTTATCGACATATGAATTCCTGCCGTATGTATTGCATGACTGTGGGGAGGAACATGAACATTCTGGCACAGAAGGCCCTATATGTCATAATTTAGATCAAGCTAAGAAGCTATTCATGTCTTACCTAATGGTGAACAGTTATATGGATGCAAACACTGGAGGAAGACTTTTATTATATGATGGACAACTGCAAGAAGCCATCAGTATGTTGCTGGAAGGTGGTGGTGGTGCTGTGTACAGTGCTGATGTGTCAGAAGTGGAGTATAATAATAAATACATAAGCCAGAAAGGAATTAACCTAAATTTAGCTGGTAGTGTCCACTTTAATAATGTTGCACGCAGTGTTCAGGGTGATCTTTTGGGTGCTGAGAATACTTCTAGTAATGGGAAATTAATTAAGTTTGAAGATTGTGGGGATTATGTATCTTCACAAGGAGATCTTCATGTGTGTGGACCAGATGTTTGTGATGCCGTTGGTACTGAGCAATCAGAATATACACAGGAGACGCTGTTAACTAATCCTGCAGGGCTTAGAAATGTAGTAAGTAGTACTCAAAACTCGATTAACAGAAATGCACTCGGAGGTCTTCCTGAGGTTTCTGAGTGGACAGAACTGTGCAAGCATAATAGTCAGAAGGCAAATTCAGGAAACATTGGAGGATGTCTTTCAAATGACTCAAAACCAAATCTCATTTCAGAAACACAGAAAGGAGATATTTCTATGGCAGACAGTTTGCATAATGAAAACAGGAATGATAAAACCTCACGAGATTCCTTGAGTGTGAATGATTTGTCAGGTAGTGAAACCTGGGTAGAGCTGCGAAGATGCACCAAATATGAGCCTTGCATACTGCAAGCTGACAATAGCAGAATGGTACTGGATAACAGCAATAGAGATGATTTTCAGAGAAGCTTTGGCTCATCCATCAGTGCAGATACTGAATATAGACTTCCAGAGGAATTGGTTAGGCAGTGTGGTGACATACTACAGTTTGGAGATAATGGATACAGTAAGCAACCTCTACGAGACTATGCTGATGTACACAACAGACTGTCCCTAGAAGACTGTCTTTGTGCACATGACAGGCCGTCCTTGGAGAACTGTACTGATTTGCAGAGTAAGCTGTTTCTAGAAGACAGTGGAGACATGTATGGCAGGACTTCATTGGGTTGTGACGCTGTTACACATGATGGATTACCTGTGGGGGACAGTAACAGCACAGCACTGAGGCTAACAGTAGAAGAAAGCAACCTTAAATTTGAAAAGTTACTGGTGTGTGACAGTAGTTCTGATTCATCCATAGAAGAGAGTGATGGCCTCACACAGTTTGAAAGTAACTGCTTTGAGCATGAATGTGGTGAGGTAGCTGTTGCAGGTGACAGCTCTCAGCTTGATGATGATGACGATGATGCCTATGAAACACCTCAGGCTGATGATGATGACAGTGATGTCTATGATACTCCACAACTTGATGGTGATGATTCCTATGAAAGTCCCCAAAGTGATGATGGTTTTGATACCTCAAGGTTGGGGGATGATAAAACACAAGAGCCAGAATTGTCTGGAACATCAGTTCCATTAGGTTTTCTAGAGGAGAGGGGTGGTCTGATAACCCTTAAAGAAGAGACTAGCTCTTTTCAAGAACTTGCAACTGATGCTGGAGAGAGTGTCCATGTAAATCTGATGGGGCTACCTAAGAATGTAGATACAGCTTCTGCAAGTGCTGACACTATGGAAAGAATCCCTGAGGAGGAAAGGAAGCTAACAGGGAGCTTTGGAGGGAAGGAGCAAAAATTACCAGCTACTCTGCAAAGTGAAGGAAGCAATGAGGGAGGCCTTAGTTCTTTACAGAAGATGTATGAATCAGAAATAAAAGACAGAAATGAAGAAGAAGAACTGAAAGCAGAAAGTGACTCTTATGAGGATGAATCTGAAGGTTCACAGGACGAGGAAGGCTATGAGGAAGATGATGACAGTTATGATGACTCTGACACGGATTCCAACAGTGATGAAAAAGTAGATATTTTTCATTCACATCATCAGTGCATAAGCAAAGGTGACCAGCTGTTAATTTCCTTAGGTGACATAGAAAATACTGATGAAAATAATCAGAATGTTGACGATTGTTGCTATTCTTTAGGCCACAAGACAGAATATACTTTGCAATTCCAGTCTAACCATGAAAATGGAAGACTGTCCTCTGGAAAATGTGAATCTGTATCAGATGTTTCTGAGGAAAGATGTGTTGGTTTTACATGTACAAGTGAAGAAGACAGACAGCAAGAAACAGATGAATATGGGACTTACATTAAAAATGTAGACATGTCACAAGATACTACTGAGCCTATTCAGTCTGAAAATACCTTTGCCACTAAGTGGCCATCCTGTAACAGTGAAGCAAATGATAAAACACAGCTTAAGGCTCCAAGTTCTCAGTTTGATGATACTGTGATGCCTGATGTTAGTGTAACAGCCTCCCTGATTACAAAGCAAGCTACTGATGATGATGAAAGTACTCAGACAGATTTGCTTCTCTCAGAATCCTTTATTGATGGCATGAATAAAAACAGTAATACCATGCCAACGTTACATTCAAATAATGGGCAAAGACAGAGCAAAGCAGTGTTTGCAGAGGAAAAAGTATTAAACGATATGGCTGGGATGGAACAACTAAAGGAAATTTCATCCCAAATGGAGAGTAAATTTCTGATGGATGTGCCTTACTTAGGTGGTGGTGATAGTTCAGTTAGTGACCAAGTACATCCAGTCAGTGGTTGGAAACGTGGTCAGATAGGAAGGGGTTTTGAAATTCTTACAGAAAATAGAGTAAATATTGTGGAGGAATGTGATATCATGGGGCCAAGTAAAAGTCCCATTCAGATGGAAAGCCTTGGGGAAATATTTGATGCATCAGTAATTAAAGCTGATAGAGAAACTGCTGTTTCAAGTAAAGGAAAAGTAAATGCTGATCAAGTTTTGCTTGACGTTGGAGATGGCGTGAAATCAGATGAATTTAAGAGAGATTTTAACATTTCTGCTTCTTTAATGCAACACACAACAGACATAAAAGAAGGTGGCCATTCAGAATTGGATAAAACTGAATCCTGTTGCTTTGAGGACAGGGAAGAAAGAAAAAAGGATATAGAGAATGAAAAGGATTTTCTGCTAAATGTGAAGGAAAAGTATTCAGGTGAATTTAACACCTGCTCTTTTCCTCCAACTGATACAGTGAAACCAAAGGAAATTAGCATAACTAAAGAAGCAGGGAGAGTTATCTGTCAAAATACTGAAGATGTTCTTAAAGACTTTTCAGAAAACAATGGTAGTGAATTTTCCACAATAAAAGCAGGTGCTCTAAGAAGTATTGAGGATGCCAAAGAATCAAGGGATGGGAGTGAAGTGCTACCTTCTGGGAGTTATACCTGTACTGGTGATGTTTATCCTGCAATTCTGAGCAGCACAGCGGCTGGATTGAATTATGGTGTTCAGAATGAACATGAGACATTGAAAAACACACAGGGGGAAAGTTGCATGATCAGTGAGACTTCTTCCCTCGAAAATGGTTTCAAAAAACAAATGTCCGTGGAGTCACTGCCAAAGGAAACAGGACCCTGCAAAGATTTTCAAGTAAAGGATGGTATTTCACAATCACCAGAAATGTGTGATACACTAATGGAAGACTTAAAGAATGTATTACAAAGAAAATTGAAAATGGGACATGTTTACTGCAAGCAGGAGGGTGAACCCCTAAGTTACTCTGATACCAAAATTTTAATGCAAAATTTACTTGCAATGGTTAGAAGCACCCACCTTGGGAGTGACACATCTAGTGAGTCAAATCTCAAGCAAATGAGCGATGCTATCAGAACTGCATTTATGGTTAGCACACCATGTACAGAGCCAAAGGACAGTGATTCTCTTTCATTGCCTTGGCCTGACTGCAGAAGTCCTGATCTTCTTCATGATATACTCAAGCAGGAATCCTGCAAACAAAAGATGGCTGATCCAGATGAAAGGAAGAGTGAAACAGACATGAAAGCTCCTATTTCAAAACTTACTGCTTCTGAACTTCTGGAGATTTTTCAAATTTCACCAGGAGATGAAAGTACAAGCAAGTTAGAGGAGCTGATAAATGGTTTGCTTACAAGCTCACAGGTTGCTGGTGTCACCACAGAACATGAGGGTAAAGGCAAAGTAGATGGGCTTTGTACTCTTTTCTCAACAGAACAATCAAAGTTTGGATCAGCATTTGCTAAGGAGAAAGCTCTGGCAGATGACCCAGCTGTTGCTTGGAAAAATTGCCAGGAGCATGGGAATATGGGCAGCCTGTCCAAAGGCTTTACTGAGCCTGTTTTCAAAGAAAAAGGAGCGGTCCAGGAAGACACTTCCACTTGCACAGTAAGTAACAGCAACTGATAACTTGTTATGTGTCCTGTGTGAAAAAAAACTGCATGAATCCTTCCAAGTGCTGGAGAGAATAATTAAATTGGAAAAATAGTTGAAAAAAAAAATTATAAATTTGAAACAAATTGTAATTAAAACAAGGACTTTTATGGCTTATTTTAAAATCTGTCAATTTAGAGAACCTTTTATTAGTGTTAAAACTCATTTTCAGGTCAATGGAATACAGCAGTGTTTAAAGTTAATAGAGAAAATGAGAGGACATATGGCAGTGCTTCAAGATATGAAAAGCCACCTAGATATCCAGAAGCCTATTAGTAATAACCTGGACATATTGAAAGGTGAACTGGAACAATTAGAGGTATGTAAAATGTTCTTTATGCTTGTACTTCAGTGATGGGTGCTAGGAAATGCCCTTAGATAAAAAAAAAAAATGAGAGATTTCAAATATCATTAAAGTTATTCAGATTAAAATGTCTTTCTTCTTTAGTAACTTAATGCATTTTATATATATTTTCTTTGTAGTCATTTCAGTCAAGACTGGCTACTTTTGCAATTATATTAAAAAAGGACATGAAGTTGATGGAGGAGTTTTTAAAGCTTTGTAACAGGGATATTCCTGAAGAGAAACTTAAAGAGCTGAAGATAAGTTACAACTATCTGCAGGAAGCATTTTTGGTGGTCTGTGATACATCTTCAAAACGAGCAAAACAAATAGTCTCTGCCATTGACTTGGAAATGGTATGTTTCTATCAGTGTACATTTTAACCTTTTTGAAGAAGGTATCTTTACCTTCTTAAAGACAATTTGGCTAAGAATGAGTTTGGTTTTTCTTTATTTTATCTTAATATGAAAATACATCTATGATTCTATTTCATAAGATAGAAAATGTGACTAGGCTCCGGAAGCATAAATAAACATACAACTTCCCTTTCTAGTCTAAGATTGCAGTATCACACCAGGAACTTTTAAACAAACTGCAGAGATTTTCAGACTGGATCACAGAAAACAGGAAAACCATGAATGACTTCATAGTGAATACTAATGATATGGAAGAGATGAAGCGAAGTTTACAGCTACTTAAAGTAGGTATTCTTTATGACAGGTGTTGGCCCTTATTATGAATGACAAATGTTGCTACTTAACTGTGAACTGTTACCTAGGTTTTTTAAACCTGCTTATTAATCTCTCTTACTGAAACAGATGGCTAGAACTAGTTCATTCAAATGACAACTACTTTATAATCCGGTAATGAAATCTTGCTGATTTGCTTTATGTCTGGAAAAAACTTTTGATATAGTTTGGCTTACTGAGAAAGCTACTGGTTCTGCTTACATTTGTGGCAATAAATCTGACCCTTTTTGGAAATCTAATTTATAATACAGATAATTCAGTGGTTAAAATTGGGCC
>JAOEHX010029901.1:5334-25823 GCA_025448015.1 Bolborhynchus lineola
CCCCGCACCAGCCCAGCGCCGGGCAGTACCTGCGCTCCGACAGCGGCGGCTCGGAGGCCCCGATGCTGGCGGACGGCTCCGGCCCTGGTCCTGTCCCCTGTCCGGGCCCCACTCCCGATGCGCCGCAGAGGCGACGGCGGCGGTACGGGCCGCTCTGGGGCAGCGTGGCCGTCATGGCCATCCTCGCCCTGCAGATTGCCTGCACCACCGGCCTCTTCGTCTACTTCACTATGGCCATCTCCAAGGTGAGCCCGTCGGCGGGGGCTTTCTCCTGACTCCCCCACCCCTCTGCGAGCTGTTCCAGTGTGGAGGGTCCCGGGACCGGCGAGGAGCTGCACTCCGGGGAGCCCCGGCGGTTGTGGGAAGGGCTCTGCCCTCTCCCCGCCGCTGCCCTGCCAGATGTGGAACCGAGGGGGTGGATGGCTCTGTCCTGAGCTCCGCCCGGAGCCAGATGTGGAGAGAAAGAGCCTTTGTCCTGGCTGCGGCCGGAGCTGATGGTCCGCCTGGGCAGGGGGCCCTGTCCTGGGGTCCCATCAGAGCATGCAGCCCTGACCGGGACGTGGGAGGTCTGCTCTGGTCTCCAGCCCCCTTCCCACACCCCCTCCAGTCCCATCCCACCCCACTCTGGAGCTCCAAATCCTCCTCACTCCCTTCAGGAGACGCTGGAAGGGGCCTGGCTGCACACACACCACCACCACCACCACCACCCCCCTCCCCATTCCAGCAGCTCTGGGGTGCTTGCACCAGCTCAGTCACACCAAATAACTGCTGGGACCCAGCCATTCCCAGTGTCACTTGTGCCAAAGCTGGATGTGAGTGACCTGATCCTGCTCACAGTCTGAACCAGGCCCTCAGCCATCAGGAGCACCCAGGAGAGGAAAATGCCAAAGGGAAGAGACCTTTGTCCCAGGGAGAGGGAATCCCAGGGATGCCAGGACACTCCATCCTTTCAGGTGGACTGTCTGGCAAGAGAGGTATCCTGCTGGGCTCAGGTTTGCTCAAAACCACAGCTGGAGCAAGGAAAACAAGGGAAAAGTCCAGCCCTTGGCTGCCATCCGGTGCCTAGTGGAGCATCCTCTGCAGCGGCTTCAGCCTCTCTTGGGGCTTTGTTCTTTGTTTCCATCCCCGGATCCTGCTGTGAGGGATTTGCATGAAAGGGGCTGGGGAGAGTAGGGAAGTGTGGGCAGATGGAGCCATGGGAAGGGGTGGACAGAGGAGAAAGCTGCTTAAATTGACCTCTTTGAGCTAATCTCAGAGGCTGGCCACTGCATCCCCACATGGGATTTGTGCTGGGGTCAGAGCTCAGCATCTCCAGGGTCACTGAATCTCAGCACAACCACCTTGCCCTCTCCCCCTCACCCAAGTACCTCCCATGCTCCCAGTTTTACAACCCATTCCCACTTTTCCCTTAGTTTAAACACCCCATCCAGTGCAAGGGTGACAGGAGGTGGAGACCTTGTGAAGAGAGAGACGCTGATGAGGTGGGCAACCTGTCACAGCAAGCTTTAGTCAAGCACCTAGTGTTACCAGTTAGTGCCAGGCCTTTGTTAGGACATGGAGGAACAAGGCATGTGGCTGCCATCCCCATGCTGGGGACTTGCCACCACCTTACCTGGGGACTTGCCACCACCTTACCTGGGGACCTGCCTTACCAGGCCTGGGAGGAGGAGGAGAAAGAGGAGGAGAAGGGCTCTCTGCAATTGTGTAGGCACACACCATGATCAGTGCTCCTGGTAGCAGAGGCGCTGGCACTGCCCAAGCATGCTCTCCTGCTGTGGAGTGCCATGGGAGCAGCTCCGTCACTTGGGGATTTACCACCTTGGCAGGCACCCTGTGTCCTGCCCCTCAGGCAGGCAGGGCTTTGCCAGGGATAATGCCTGGGGTAAAGGCAGGGCCACACTCTCCTTTCCCCAACATGAGCCACATTGGTCCCCTGAGCACAGCACTGCAGCCCCTGTGCTCCTGCTGGGTCCAGCCAGTGCTAGGAGGGATGGTTGGTCCAAAATTCCTTCCAAAAACCCAACCCTTATTATCTGACCTCATGCAGTTTTTCTGCTGGCAGTAAAGTCTGTGGATCCCAGAGGAGCACATCCTGGTACAAAGCAAAGTGGGTACCCAAGAGGTCTGGTGGAGGCTCAGAGCACTCAGGGACATGGGGAAGTGCCAGGTGCTGGATGTGGCTGAGCCCCAGGTGACAATGTATCCTATCCTGAGGACTCCTGGGTTCTGTCCTAGGATCTGGGGATGATCCAGGGAATAGGATGGTCAAGGTGCCAGTGGTCATCCCCAACTCCTGATTTCAGGGCAGCCCTCTCTCATCTGTGCCTGTTTCCACACACCCTGAATAGCAGCATCCATAGCAACCACCGTGCCTGTCCCCAGTGTGATGTCAGGGATGGAGAAGAGCTGGAGCAGGCCTGAGACTGCTTAGGAAGGGGCTGCTAATGGTGCAGCAGTCCCCATTATGTGGAGGGAAGTTTCCCAGCCCAAGCCAGAGGCCAGCACAGGCTAGAAAGGGTCTGAGATGTGCTGACACAGCGCTGAGTGTGTGGGGTCCCATCTCCAGCTGCAGCTGGACAGATGGAGCTGCCTGGAGCTTCTTTTGCAACCCTGGTGTAGCTCCACAGCAGGAAGCATGAGGAGCACAGATGAGGCTGGGTACTTTTCCCAGAACTGTGAGCACCTCAGGCTGGGGTTTACTGTTTCAGAAGCCTCATTTCCTCAGGCCAGGAGAGGAAGAGGAGAAAGAGGTGGAGAACAGGGAATTTGGGCCCCTTTTCTTTACGTGATGCTTGCCTTCTCCCTGCACTTGGGCCTGGAACTCAGTGAAATGGGCTGTTGCATTTCCCAAACTGCTGGGATGAGCAAGACCCACTTCTGCCATGGATCATGGGAGGACGAGATGAGGTTTAACCCATGCATGTCACAAACTCCAGACAGAACTACCCAGCCTCCTGCCACCTACCTCCCTCCCAGTGCAGGAGACACCGCCAGTAGCTGCACCCTGGCAGAACACTAGCTCCAGGATCAGGGCAGCTCTGGGCTGTTCCCCACCTGTGGTGTGGCTCAGGTTGATGTGGAGATGTTGGGGTGTTTCTGTTCCAGCTCAAAGCCCAGGCGCCAGGCAATGTGGAGGAGCTGCGGTGCCTGCAGGTCATCAACCAGCAGCAGGAGGACTCCAGCCTGGAGGAGCTCATCAGCAACCAGTCCTGCCTCAAGCTGGCCAACACCATCAAGGCCTATGTGGCCACTGTGAGTCCGGACCTGCCAGCTTTGGGGACCAGGGAAGGGTGGGAGCCAATAACTCAGTTTCCTCACCAGAAGGGTGGCAGAATGTGCTGGCAAGGATGGTTGCAGAGGGAGGTGGTGGAGTTGAGATGGACACCAGTGAGGAGCTGGTGGAGCCTAGAGACAGCAGGAGAGACAAAGTCACGGAGGCTTGGAAGTCAGAAGGGGTTCTGGAACGTGGGAAGCACCCGTCTCACCTTTAACCGTGGGTCTGTTTTTCTTCTCTGTTGGTCCAGGTGATGGAGAACATGATCCGCAGGAGCTCCGCGAAGGGTGAGTCTCTCCTGGCCCAGCACCAGGGGGAGCAGATGGGGCAAAGCATGGACAGCCTCCTTGCTGGGGCTGGGTTGCTGCCCACAGTGCTTTGAGAGCAGAGACGGTCCCACTGAGAGGATAAAGGACATGTCATGGGGAATGGGGTGGAGGGAGAGCCACGTATGTCTGTCCAGAGCTCAGGGAACCTGGGGCAGCACAGACATGTTGGGTAATGATTGACTTGATGTTTCCACCCCAAAATAACCTTCCTCCTTGACAGATCAGTGGGGCATTTCCCTGCTTGTTCAGGAAGGACCTGCTCTGCTGGCATGGGGCTCAGTGTCCCCACACTCCCTGTCCTCTACAGCCTGTGTCTCTTTACTCACAGAGGCCCAGAGGAGCTACTTCAACACCTCGGAGGGGCAGATTCCTCCCAAAACCAGTGGCAAACCCTCGGCACATCTCACCCTGCGCCCACAGAGCCTGGCCCAGGATGGTGAGCTCCAGAACCCCACTGGGCACCAGCAGGTTCTGAGATGGGAACGGGGGAAAGATCTCACCCAAGGGGCAGGGGACCAGGACGGGATGTGGGAGGTGTCTCCTGTCAGGTCCAAGGCCTTCTTCTCCACCCCTCCAAGCTGGATGACTGTGGGAGAGAGTTAGAGCCACCCCTTCCCTTTCTCCTGACCCCAGTGGGTGCTCCCCAGAGCATCTCACTGCCCTTGGTGGCTCTTCCTTCTCCCCAGGGAACTCCCGGCGCTTTGGAAACCTCTCTCAGTCATGCCGCCATGCCATCGCACGCTGGGAGGACAGCACCATCCACTCCCACCTGCAGAACATCACCTACCGGGACGGCCGCCTGCAGGTCAACCAGGCTGGCAAGTACTACGTGTACTCCCAGATCTACTTCCGCTACCCCAGCAACGTGGCTGGCACCCGGGGCTCTGTCCCGCAGCTGGTGCAGTGCATCAACTGGAAGACATCCTACAGCCAGCCCATCCTGCTGCTCAAAGGGGTGGGCACTAAGTGCTGGGCACCTGAGGCAGACTACGGGCTCCATGCACTCTACCAGGGGGGCCTCTTTGAGCTGAAGGCCGGGGATGAGCTCTTTGTCTCTGTCTCCTCCTTGTCCATTGACTACAATGATGCAGCAGCCAGTTACTTTGGAGCTTTCCGGCTCGACCTGTGACAGCCACCTTCTCCTCACTCCTTCCCGCTGCTCCTGCCCAGCCATGGTCCTGCAGGGCCCTGAGGAAGCAGCAGCTGAACAGCCAGAGAGGAGGGGTCCTGGTGCAGCATCCTTTCCTGAGTGGTTGTCCCAAGGGAGGAGCTAGCAGAGGGCACAGAGGGGGCTGCCCACAGGGACCTGCTGTGCTTGGTGCCATCCAGCTGGGAGGAAGACCATGAGCCAGGAGACATGGACAAGTTGGGACATCCCCTCCCTGGCTCCCATCCAAGCAAACAGCCGGGTAGCACCAAACATGATGCAGGAAAGGCCCCAGGAGCATGTCTGCAACCACAAGACAAAGTGTCCCTGTGGCAGGATGAACCTCTATGAGTCTCTGCAGAGGCAACCCCAGATGTGCTGCCAGGCTGAAGGTGCTCAGGGACACAGGCCTATGGTAAGCACAGGTCTGGCACCCAGGGACAGCAGCAGGGACAGGGCAGGTCCAGCATCAGCTTCTGGAGAGGTGTGAAGGAGTTTAGTTTGGGATCATCAGAAACATGGAGCGATGCCAGCAGCTGGTGTCAGGGGAGATCAAAGAGCAGGATCATGAAGCTGGAGCAGTCACCAGCCCAGCCCAACCAACCACACGTGGCTGCATGGCCCCCTCCAGCCCAGGAACCTGCCATCACACCTCCCCTTTGCAGCTCCCAAGCAGTTCCCTTGTTCCTCAGGGTTCCTGGGCCTCCCTGGCAGTTTTAACCCGCAGGGTTTGATCTCATGGGTGAGCCTAGTCAGAGCAGCACAGGATACCAGAGGAATGAGGGCAGGCCCTGGGTGCTGAAGTCTGTGTCAGATGCAGGAGGTGGGCTCAAGCAGGGCAGAGCATGGTCAAGCTCCCACAGATGCTAGGGTGAACGCAGCCCTTTCTGTAACTCCCTGTATACTCCATCATGAGGATTGGTGGAGCGGATGGACAGGGCAGCAGCATGGGCTCTGCGCAGGATGCAAACAGCCCCCATGGCAGCACAGCTGCGGGGACTCCCAGTGCTGCTTCAATAAAGCCTCTACTCCAGTGCTGGTCCTCACCTCTTGGCAGGGGCACCGCAGGTACCAGCCCTGGGCTCTGAGCTGCTGTGATGCAAAGCACCTGATGGGAGACCTGGGCTGGTTGCCATGATCAGCCGGCACCCAGCAGCCCGCCCCCAGGGTCCTGGGCAGCCCCCTTGGCACCTGAGCAGCCCCTGGCTGCAGCCCAGCCTTATCTGCTCCCTCTTTCCCGACTCATGCCCCAGCCCTGCTGTGGGCTGCAAGAGGCAGAGGGGCAGCTTCCCCAGGCTCCTGTAGCATCCTACAGCCTCCCACTACTTCCCACCTGTGCCAGTGGCAGCAGAGCCTGGGTGAAGCCAGAGCTGCTGGGAGTTGTGGTAGTCCCAAGGAATGGCATTGTGTGGTTCTCGGGAGCTCTGGCTCAGGCGCTGCAGATGGAGCCCACTGAGGGCTACAGGCAATAACAGGGTCCCGCCTCATCCTGCATATGAAGCAATTCCAAGGGCTCCACTTTTGCCTCTCCTGGTGGATGCCTGGGGCATTCCTGGGGAGACACGCTCCCACTTCCAACTGCTCCCACTTCCAAGCCTGGTACCTTTATCTCTCCTGGGACAAGGGGCAGCTCCACCAGCCCCTCTCCCAGCAGCAGAACCTGATCCCGCTCCTCCTCCTCCCCTGCTCCTATCAACTCTCCAGGGCTCCATCCTGGGGGATCCTGCTGCTGTTCCTCTCAACACTTTGGAGTTGCAAAGCTCAGCCCAAGGCATGGCTGTTACCCATCTTGCCCTTGCCTGGCAGGGACTCCTCCTCGCTCCCACTATACATCCCACAGCTTTCCAGCTCTGAGTCCCAGCTCTTTGCGTCCTTGGCTGGGGCTGGGAACCAGTGCCAGCTCTCACATCTGCCCTCATCCACAGACAGTGCCCATTGCTGCTCACCAGGCTCTGCCTCCTACTCCAGTGAGACCAGTACAAAAAGCTCCCCATGGGACTTGGCCACTGTGACCCTGCACACGTGGTCCTGGACCAGCCCCAAACCCATGGGCAGCTTTGGCAGCTCATCCCAAGCCTCCCAGTCAGAGAGCACCAGGAGCACCAGCAAAAGGGGGGCAGGGCTGCTCCCCGCTCCAGGCAGGCCTGCAAACCCTTCCAAAACCACCTCTGAAATGCTCCCTTCCTCTTCCACCTCTCATTTCTCCTCCTGCTTTCTCAACCACCTTGGTGACCAACAACAGAAGCTGGACTTCCCAGCCTCAAACCTCTCCGTGGGGAGCACTAAGCTCATCCCAGCTCCCGCATCCCGATCCCTTTGGCAGCTCAGGGTTGAGCTGCCACACCTGGGGCTGCAGGGCACAGAGCAGGACGTCCCGAGCCGCCCTTTGGCCTGGAGCTGCAGCAGCCCCGTCCCGCTGGAGCCGGCGGCGCTCAGATGCCGCAGCGCTGCGGGAGCCGCGGCTGCTCGGTGCCGGCTCTGCTTTCCCGGAAAGGGAGAGGACGCTGTGGGCGGATGCTCCCGGGAAGGACGGAGCTCCAGGAGCACCGGGGCCAACCGCAGTGAGCGCCGCGTGGCACCGGCAGGGGCAGATGGGGTGGACGAGGGGGGGCAGCCGCGCCTCAGCCTCGAGGGTACTCCCAAGGTCTCAGCTCCGCCGTTTTTCCGCCTCTGCTGCTCCAGGCTCCTCCCAGCGTGGGCTGGACCGGGCCTGCGGGCCCCTTGAGGAGGGTCCAGCAGAGCCCTGAGAGCATGAACAGAAGGGAAAGGCAAAAGCTCGCCAGGGCAAACCCAGCCCCTGGCCGGGGGCTCTCCAGCTGCGCGGCCGGGCAAAGGGAGGTTCTAGAGGCACAGCCTGTTCCAGGAGAGTCACAGGGCCCTGGGTTCCCCATATCTGCTGGCAGAGCCCCCTCACGCTTCCCAAGCTGAACAAGGAAGAAACTAAACAAGAAGCTGGGAAGAGCAGAGCAAGCCCAGGAATTCAGTGCACGTTTGACATGTGCTGAACTGGAAGACAAGTTTCAGTTTCACAAACTGGTTTGAAACTTAACAAACAGCAGCAAGAGCTGTTGGAGCCACACCCCGTGCAGGCACATCCCACCTGGTGCCTCTGGTGCCTGTGGCTTCATTCCCACTGCACTGATGCTCCAGTGCCTGGTGAAGCTGCCTCAGCCCTCGCTTGTACCACAGCGGGTCCTGGCTTCTGTAAGTCTGACCTTAATGCAAAGTCTTGAAGACTGGACACCACCAACCCAATGGCCACATCCTTAGAAATGAGCAGTAACTGGGAGAACAGCCTGGCTTGTGCCCTTCTCCAAGCCAAGAGCTTGCTGACACAGCATCACACAAAGATTTTCTTTCAGGCATGGGCAGGCTGTACTCAAGCTACTCACCAAAAGACCTGGTTACTCATGAAATGTCCGTGCCTCAGTTTCCCCACTTGTACAAGATGCCTGTGGATGCTGGTCATTGTCAGTGGCCCAGGACCCACTGGTCAGACCCTGCTGTAGGAGCCTGCGGCAGCAGCACTCAACACAGAACATGCCTGCCACCATGACATGAGCAAGCAGGGCTTCCCGAACCACACAGCCACCTGCCGGCCAGAACCTCGAGCTGCTCAACTGATGTGGATTTTACACCAAAAAGCCTGTGTGCGTATAACCATAGAACCACAGAGCGGTTTGGGTGGAAGGCGCCTTAAGTCCCATCCATTTCCAACCCCCTGCCACGGGCAGGGACACCTTCCCCTAGAGGAGGTTGCTCCAAGGCCCTGTGTCCAACCTGGCCTTGAACACTGCAGGGATGGGGCAGCCACAGCTTCTCTGGGCACCCTGTGCCAGTGCCTCAGCACCCTCACAGGGAAGAGCTTCTGCCCAAGAGCTCATCTCAGTCTCCCCTCTGGCAGGTTAAAGCCATTCCCTTCACATATGGGGTTGTCCACTTACAAAGCTACTCCCATAGCACAAAAGCAGTTTGTTTTTCCTGTGCCAAGCTTAAAACTACATGGAAGAGAAGGAGAAGGCACCTGGAAGCAAAAGCTGCTCTTCTCCCTGCCTGGTGACAGCACAGAAACCTCCCTGCCCTTTCCTCCTGCTTTGAAATACCATGGGGTGAGGGGAATGCTGCAGCGCCATTTTCACATTGACCTTATTCCTTATGGCTTCATCACGTTAATTCGATCCAGACATATGAAGCTTCCTTGTAGTCGCTGCCAAAGGACTGCCTTATCTTCGCTGCCCCGAGGTTCTGCTTTCTGTTCGGCAAAGACCTATGCCAAAGGCGTTCCCAGCAGTGACTGCACTGCCCTTTGTCTCACAGCAAAGTCTGCGGCTCAGATCTGGTCTCCCCCCTCCTGTCGCTGTTAACCAGTTCATCACCGCATCCAAGCCTTCCGTTCCCCTCCAAACAACATGTCATTTCACTTTCAGGTCCCAAGCCCAGAACACATTCACAGTGGGAAGGAGGAAGTCCACATGGAAAACAGGTCAGCACCCCAGGAAATCACTTCTTGAGACATTATAAATACAGAGAGCGCAAAGAAACCCAGCCCAAGGCTCTGCCCCTCTGCCTGCCCAGGGGCACCTTGGGGCATCCCCCAAGTGAACTAGACCTGAGAAGGAGGAAAACAAAGGAGAAAGCCCCTTTCCTTCAGCAGGAGAGATTCAAGCAGCTGTGGGAGCCAGGATGCTCCTTAAACCAAGGGGATAATAGCAATGCTCCCACAGCAGGAGTGAGCAGGAACCTCAGTGCAGCCACAGGCAGGAGGCCAGCTCAGCCATCTCATCCCATCCATACCATTCCCTGGGCCCGTACTGCTTCCAGAGCCTTTCCACAGGCTGCAGCCCCACAGAGACTGGTGCCAAGGTCCCACTGAGACCTCTCAGGAAAAATGCTGCCTTGAAGGTGGTTTCTTTCCCCTCCAGTGAATCACCTTCTGGTGCTCAGAGCCCTCAGGGCTGCTGGAGCAGGAAGCTGATGCCAGCAGCTTGCCCCTTCCTCCTTTCCCCTATAGACATGTCACCAGCTCTCACTGGCACAGTCCCTGGATCCCCAGGCAGCAACGACAGCTCCTGGCTCTGCCCTTGGGACCAATGAGCAGGATGCAAGGGAAAAACTGAGCCAGCTCCATCCAGGCTTATGAAGCAGATGCAGTTTTCCCCTTAATTTCCCACAGTGCAACAAGCTGGAGATACTGGGAAAAAGTAATTCCACTTAGCAACTGCCTAGGGCATCCCAACAGCGCTGTGGAACCTGGTCCTGATCCACACAGGAACCCCTCATGGACACCCCCATATGTGAAAGGAATGGCTTTAACCTGCCAGAGGGGAGACTGAGATGAGCTCTTAGGCAGAAGCTCTTCCCTGTGAGGGTGCTGAGGCACTGGCACAGGGTGCCCAGAGAAGCTGTGGCTGCCCCATCCCTGCAGTGTTCAAGGCCAGGCTGGACACAGGGGCTTGGGGCAACCTGCTCTATGGAAGGTGTCCCTGCCTGTGGCAGAGGTTGGAACTTGAGGATCTTTAAGGTGCCTTCAACCCAAACCACTCTGTGCCTCTATGCATCCGCTGCCTTAGTCTGGCAGGGTGGAAAGGGACAGCGTCAGGCTCCATTAACCACTGTGTTTCATTAAGGCTCACTGGCTGGGAGCTCCTCTAGGGGCAGGCAGAGGTGGCTAGAGCCCACTGGCCCCATAGCTCCATAGTGACCCACCTAATGCATATTCATCCTGCTCCTCACACCCCAGCACCAAGGCTGGGAAAGCACCAGGTCAAGCACCCCAGCTCACACCCTGCCCTTTGGAAGGGCAACAGCCAGAGCTCTCCCCAGGAGGGTCCCCAGTCACATATGAATAGGCTATAATCACATAAACAATACAACAATCATCAGTATCATGTTTTAAAACCTTTCTGGCAGGTCCCTCCATTTACTGGGTGAGAAGCAGGGTGCCCTACAGCCACCTCCTTGCATGGAACATCATCCCTGGAGTGGGGTGTAAGACCCTGAAGGCTTTGCTGCAGCTGAAAAGGGAAGAGCCTCAACCTCAGTCTTCTCTCTGGTGCTCAGCACAGCCCTGCAAGCAGCAGTTCTTGCTTAGCTCAGGAGACCACATGCTTGGCAGCATTTATCAAACACATGGATGGGCTCCAGCGCTGGGTTGTATAACCAGCCCTTTGCTGAAGAGAAACCCCAGGGCTCCTCCTGGAGTCGCTAAGAAGATAAAGCAATGGGAAAGCAAGAGTTGAATAGGGAAAACCCTTCCCAACCATTTCTCTATTGTTTAGAGCCATGAAAATGGTCTCTCCCTGCACAGAAGTTTGCAGGAAAGAGCTGAACTTGTTTTCATAGGAATTAAAGAAATCCCACAAAGCAGAGCTCAACCAGCCGGAGGGTCTGTACCCTTTGGCTCCCTGGGAAGCACCAGTCCCATTGCAGAGCCCTGCAGGAGCCCCACGTTCCAGGCACTGACAGCTCTGCTGTAACACGGTCATGATGAGGGTGATTTTGCCCCAAGTTTCCCTGCACAGAGAACTACAGCTTAGACCCAACCAGGCCTGGAGCGGAACTGAGCCTCTCCCTCACACAAACACCATTTATGTCACTGGGGTCAGCAGGCTTTCACATACAGACAAGCAGCTCCAAGCTCCTTTTTCCACCTTGCCACTGCACACCAGACCTCCAGCTGCCCATCCACAGGGAAATTACCACATGAAAGAGAAGCAGGAGTGAAGAGATCTGTGCGAGCTAGAGGCAAAGAAAGGTCTCTGGCACAGTGGAGCTGGGAGTTTGCCTGCACGGAGCTCCCATTCCCAGCGTTCCCAGACAGGCAGAGCTACTGTGATTCCTCTCAGCCAGCCTGCTCCCTGCCCTCCCACTTCCCTGGAGCATCTAGGATAACCCACCAGCCAGCTGGGAAACTCCAGCCCACTCACAGCTTTCCCTTTGGCACCTCTTGTCCTTACCCTTGCCCCAGGCTGCAGCAACCTTCCTGCAAGGAGAGGGATGAGCTCACATATGGTGTGGATCTAACAGAAGCATCAACTGTGTTTTCAAGTGGGAGCCTCTTGCAAATTGCAAGAGAGTCAGAAAAGCAAAGCTCTGTTTGTCTGGTATTCCAAGTGTGCCATAGGGAAGAGAAGCCTGCATGAGGAGACTGCATGTACCCCTGCACACACAGGACAGGAATTTCCCGGAGGGAACCCCCAGGGAACTGGGAGAAGGGGAACAACCCTCTCCAAACAGGACAAAGAAAGGCATTTAAAGGCAAAGTTTCTCCTGCTGGAGGCAGAACAGGAGCATTTCAAGTTGTGAGCGACTTACCAGTGCACACCACAGTCATTACTTCAACTCAGCACCAGCTCCTGCTGTACAGAACCCCACAAAGTCAAGGCATTTATTTTCTAGGCAAAAGGCATCTGATCCATTGGTAACTTCTTGTTTTGACTCAGCTTTAAGGCAGACAAGAATTCAGGACCTCAGAGCCAGGTAAAGCAGTGGCAGCAGGTACTTGCTGCTGGAAAACGATCTGGCTCAGCTCCATGTAGACAGAGATAAGGAATTTGCTTATATTCCAGAGACTTTAAGAGCAAACTTCCAAACAACTCAATCCAGGAATCCTGCTCCCACAGAATGGGTTTACCATGGGCAGCAGCAGCAGCCTTGCATGGACCCTCCATCAGAGATTTGTGCATTAGGAAGCAGAGTCAGAGCCTCCACTCCCCAACTCTGGGCCATCACTCACTGGTTGGTTCCTCTCTGCAGCCACAGTGGTGAACCAGGACAAGAGGAAGCTCTGTGGAGCCTCAGCCATAGAGCATAGACCACCACCTGCTAGAGACTGAAGCCATGATGAACATCATCCACCTCCAAAACCATTCACGTACCTTCAGAATTCCAGTAAATGGTCACAATTTTATTAACAGGAAAATAATTTGGTAGGATCTGGGACAGGGACTTGAAGGACACAGAGGTGGAATGAGGCTGAGGGGTTTATTGCTCAGGAAGGGTTTATTGCATAGTTGTTGGCAAAAGGAGAGACCCCAAGCGGTGCAATTATGTGAAGTGACAGCACTCCCAATCCTGGAGCTGGGACCTGGAGGAGCAGGGAACAGCAAAAATGTAAATGTAAACATCCTGGGCACAGGTGTCCCAAGAGAAAGTCTCCAGCCCCAAACCCCTGCTCACTATGGGAGAGGTCACTGTGTGGAATCAAACATGACTGGAACACTGGGAAGTGCAAAGGGCAATAACGTAGGACTTGGCCTTTCCCATTCTAATTCCATGCTCAAGGAAAGTAAAGGAGAAGGAATCCTCAGGCATGTATTTAAGCCCAGGATCATGATGAGAACACAACTGTTACCTCCTGCCTCCTCCTCAGCACTCTCCTGGCAAGGCAGCAGCAGAGGCACTGAATACATTCATAGATTCACTGAAAGAAGCTTCATCACAGTCAGACCTAGGCCCAGGAGATCTGCTGTTGGGGGTTAGGGCTTGTGGGGGTCTTACCCTTGCTCAGCAGAACACCCTCAGCCAGCCAATGGTTCACTCCCTGCCCAGTTTTGACTGCTCCTAGTGTTCCCAAGCGGCTAACTGGGAATCCACCACCCCTGAGTTACAACCACATCCTTCTGCCACCACCTGAGTGCTGTGTGCAAAATCCTCCTCCTACAAAGCTTCTGGAGGAACAGAGCTTGTCTTTTCCTCCTCATGTTAGTGCTAAGAGTCAAAATAAAGTAAGAGATCGAATTCTACAGCATTTTGCTTTTACTCCTTCATGGAATCTTTTCAATGCAACTTCACAAAACCAACGTAATTGAAGTATCTTTTTTCTTCTAGAAAGAAGATTCTGTTCCACAGAGTATGTAGTGCAATCAGTATCTGGTAGAAAAAAGTATCTTCTTCAGCTCCATGGAAGAAAACTTGGAAAACAGTTCCATGGTCTCAATAAAAATAGGGAAGTGTAGCCAGGATGGTCTCTAAAGGTCCTTTTGTGTTGAACACACAATACCTCTTGGTCTGCCTTTAGTTGAAGAGTATTGAATCTGGGTCCTGGTTGGCCAGTTGTGCAATGTGCTTCAGAACGTCCTTCTTGGTGATGATCCCAAGGAGCTTCCTGAAAAAGGGAACCACAGTTTCAGTGCACCAGCATCCACAGAAAGTACCCTGCCTCTCACAGGCTTCACACTTTAATGCCTTGCAGAAGCTGAAGTACCTTTGTGGGACACTCTGCACAATGTAGGGTGCTCACAAGCCCCAGCAGAAACTCTGTCAGTGATTTACACTTAGGAGTTTATGACCAAAAGACAAATATCAATCATTACTAACACCCACCTCTGCTGAAAAGATAAATCTGAATGTTTAGCGCTGCAAGAAACTTGGAGAGGGGCTTTGGACAAGGGCCTGCAGGGACAGGACAAGGGGAATGGCTTTAACCTGCCAAAGGGGAGACTGAGATGAGCTCTTAGGCAGAAGCTCTTCCCTGGGAGGGTGCTGAGGCACTAGCACAGGGTGCCCAGAGAAGCTGCGGCTGCCACATCCACAGCGGTGTTTAAGGCCAGGCTGACACAGGAGCTTGGAGCAACCTGCTCTGGTGGAAGGTGTCCCTGCCTGTGACAGGGGGTTGGAACTGGAGCAGCTTTAAGGTCCCTTCCAGCACAAACTGGTCTGGCCCTATGATTTTAAGTCCTAGTGATCTCAGCAGCTGTGCTTTCAGAAAGGTGCATGCCAGAAGGGAGGGAATTAGGCAGAACATCTGCAGGGAGACAAGACCAGCAGGTCCAAGTACCCCCCAGCAGGGAGAGGATCCCTGCCAGTGCCATGCTTCAGGGAACAGCAGATCGCCCCAATGCCATCTCTGCCTTCACTCCTTCCCCCTCAGAAAACACTGTTTCTGAGCAGCATCAAAGTGAATTCCAGTATTTGCATAATACCTATGGGAGACCTGAGAGGAGGCTGTGAGCCCTTCTCCATCAGTTTGACAGATCCATCACTGCATGGAGCTGTGTCCTCACCTTACAGGCTTTATGTTACAGCTTCAGCTGAAGGCTCAGTGTTCTCATAAGTGCTTTGTTCCAGAGCTGCTACCCCAGATGCTCAGAGCCCTCTGCTCACTGAAGGAGAGAAGGCAACCCACGAGCCCAGTGCCCTGCCTGCAGCGTGCTTACCCATTGTGAGTCACCAGGCACTGGCGCAATCCCAGCTTGCGGAATATATCCACCACGATTTCCATGGGTGTTTGGTCTGTCACTGTGAAGGGACTGAGGTCCAGGATGCTCCTAAGTTTCAGCATGGAGGGGGAGCTTGGAGGCAGTGGGGGAGAGTGGTCAGTGAAATAAATAACTGAAGTGCTCACAATCCCATCTTGCTTTTTCCGGGCATTTTCTGGAAGAAGGAACACTTGATTAAGTACTATTCCTCCCTTTTCTTTTCCAAACCAAAGAGCACATACCCTTTAATCTCCGCCTTAAAAGTCCATTCCTTCCCTTCACCTGACCTGCTTCTCCAGGCAACCAGTGACTCAAGGAGGGTTCGACATGTTTCTTGTGTTTTGCTCTGGCCATGTAAAGGCAAGTTCTGGAGATCTTTAACTTCCCAGTTTTAAGAGGAGGTAGACAAAAGGCTATAGTTGTTTCTGGGAAGGGTAGGAAGCAGGTTGATAGCATCATTTTCCATGTCTGGTCCCAGGAGAGGAGACTAACTGAGGGCGGGCTGCAGAGTTTACGTTTAGAGTCCTCCAAAATCAATAATGTCTGTATTCAGAACCAGGATCTTCAGGGCAGGTAATTGAATATGGCTCTGAAATCTTCCTGTACGAATACCCCAGCTGTGATCATTTGAAAATTACCCGACCTACCGGGCCTTGACGCACAGCGTTGTTTGGAGCAGATTCTTCAGTGACCACTTCACTTCAAATCACAGCCAGATAATTACCCCCCAAGGGCTGGGTGTGCCTTTATCATACGGAAATGGTGGGGGCACTCCTCACCACTCCTGGGTCCTGCTGCCTGCCTCACTGGTAAGCAGAGAAACAGTGTGGCGTCTGGTGCACCCCTGTTAAGCAGATGCTTGTTCTCTTTTCTGGAAAACTGGCTATAATAAAGGCCAGTGTAACTTAAAACTGGCTGTGGTCTGCTCAAACACAGGCCAAAGGAATGTCTTTCACAGAGCGACAGACCTTTTGCACAATAGCCTCAACCTGTGCGATTTGATTGCACCTGAGGAACCAACACTTTGAATGACAAGGGCAGTGACCTGAACCTGCTTCAAAATAGATTGAAAGCTGGTTTTAATCCTCCCGTTATTTCCTCCCAGAATGATTTCTAATCAGTGGGGCCAAACTGAAAAGTGTAGCTAGTTAGTGTGTATTTCATTCTTCCCTATGCGTTTATTTGCATTGTTTTCCAGGCATGTGAATGAATGATGTGAATAATGTGATTTGAATGCTTCAGTGACTGGGCCTTTTAAATAAAACCAAGAAGGGATTGATCGGTGTCATGAAAGAGCCAAAGGAACCCTTAAGCAGCAGCTCACCTAACTGTGGATTGCATAATTCAAAGCTGTCCTGGGGCATCTTTAAATGATGCATAGATTTTGTTTACGTTTTTAAGAGGAGAAAGTTAGATGAAAGTTTTGCATTTGCTACAGTGTCACTGAGAGATGAGAGTGTTATCCTTGAAAGAGAACATGCCTTGCCTGCCTGCTTGCTTAGGCTAAGGGGGAAAATCAGCTTAGCAACATTGAACAAGAGAAACTGTTTGAGCAATGATTTCTCCCTGGTTAATTAAGATACGGGTTGAAAAGTTGATACAGGGAGACAATTTCAAGACTTTTAAAGTCACTGTTAGGTGCTGTTAATGGGGATTGTGCGAATATTCCTGGTTTGCTGCCGAGGGGGTTTGGAAACCAAATTGTGGTCTAGTGCAGGAGGACTGCAGGAGTCTCACTGAACTCACTGAATTCTGCTTTGTGCAACAAAACCTGCAGTGCTGGGCATCAGATAGTGGAGGCAGAAGTTACAGTTAAGAAATCCAAGATAATGATTTTATTTGTTCAGGATATTCAGGTTTTTTAAGTTGGCAAATTAAGACAACGTAATTAGTTCACAGCAACTGTTTCTGCTCAGCTCATAAGTCTGAAGAACAGGTATCATTAAAATAGCACGTGTGGGTTATGTTTAATTACCTCATTACTGAGATGGAGGTGTGCACTTTAATTTTCTGCCTTTTAAAACTGAAGTCAAAGTTTAACAAGTTGATATTTATGAGGAGATTTTGATTCTTAGCATGAGCTCTGTTGACGAGCGGCGGCGGTGGGTTTTGCCCAGAAACCACTAGATGGCACAGCCAACTCACAGTTGGACTCCAGCGGCACGGGGGCTGGGGCTGCTGCAGTCGCAGCTGAGAGACATGTAAAAACAGGCATGAGAAATGGCCAGCGTGAAAAATTATGATGGAGGTAAGAAGAGCCTTCAGGTATGGAGCCCCATTTTTGACTCCCGCTGGCAAACTGAGGTGGGACTTTGATGTAGAAGAGAAATAAATGGTTCTTGTAACTGGCAGTGGTCGGTGAAGGGATGGAGGGAGAAGGTGTCTGTGTGATCTTGCACCACTGTCCTAAGATATTGTATCATGTGTATCTGTGTGACTGGCAATGCAGTATTCAGTCACTGACTTGCTTTCAGTCTGCAGCTCCCTTTGCAGTTGGCTTAGACAGGTTGTAGCTGTTAATAAATCTTTGGGGGAAAAGAAAACAACCTCAAGCTGTTGTCCATAACACATCTTTTTTGGCATGCTGTAATATTGCAGCAAAGTGGTACTGGTCATACGGTGATCAGTTCTTGAATGCCCTTTCTGTAATCACTTTGGGGCAGAGATTGGCTTTGTTTGTATTCGAGGCAGTGATAAGTGTGCTGGCAGTGCTTAAACAGCACGTGGCACTTCATGGCAGTGCCTAATTTTGAATACACTTCAGCAATATGCTGCCAATAGGAGGAATCCCACAAAATTATACCCTGTAGCTGATAATAAAATCCATTTTCCAAAACAACATGAATGAGAGGAGTGGATGGTAAATACACTTATTTGATTACCCATTTAAACAAAAAATATCTTCTCAAAGTGAGGAAAGGAACTTGGCAAACGAGCTGATGGGAAAGGCCAGATTCCTCAGTGTGTAAGAGGATTTCTGCCCTGTGAGGGGGCTACAGGTCCCATTTGGAGCATCTCTTGGGTGCAAGGAATCTCCTGTATCTCCTTGGATACAGAGGATTTCTAGACACCTCTGCATCTCTGGGCTGCCTTATGACAGTACAGAGGGTACAAGGGAAGGAGCAAGACAAACCCATGGTCTCTTGTTAACAGTTGCTGTGTCCCTGGTCGGATCTCACAACAGAAGTAGCATGAATGGGCTGTCAGGCAGCAGCTCTGAGAGAGTTTCTGCATAGCAAATTTGAAGGGTGATTGAGGCCCTGATAAGCTGGTTGTCTTCCTGGGGGTTTGGGGTTTACTGCCAGATTGAGCAGCCTGGGGTGTACATATCTGTCTTTCCTAAAACAAGTAATAGTATATCATACTTGCACTGTTGCTTAGTGCCTGTCAGTATAGGACTTCATCCTGTATTTTCTGATCCTGAAGGCTGTACTGCAGGTGGGTTAGGTGCATGTCAGGTACAGACAGCAAGACAGGATCCTGAAAGCAAGCTTTTTCCTCTTCTTGCTCAGAGTCTAGGGGAAAATACAGACTCAGATCTTGTGTGCGTCTGAAGTGCAGCTGCTGCTACAATCCCCAACGTCCCCACAGCTATCAAATCTCAGGGTGACTGCAGCATAAGGACTGAGCCTACATGCATCCACACCCTACACAAACCTTCCACTTCTAGGGTATGAGGCACTCTGAAGTGAGTTCAGTCTTCATGCTTGAAGCTGTGTTATGGGCAGCTGAAGATGACAAGATCCCATGGGTCAGCAAACACAGAAAAAATCACTATGGTATGCCTCAGGGGTTAGTGTACATACACAGGAGAGGCTGGTTTTGGATTGCAGGTATTCTTCAGGTTTTGGTGTCTTTTTTTTATGCAGTGGCTGTTTCATGCAGAGTACATGTTCAATTTTTCATCCTGTATCATAGACACTATGGCAACATGCCAGGAGCCCATCAGGCCATCCCTGGCAGGAATAAGCGCAGCAACATTCCAAGAGGGAACAAATAACATCAGAAGCTATAAACCACCCCAAACTTTCTTTCCATCAGTGCTGGAGCAGGACTGTAGCACGGAGCTACTTTGCTGGCAGAGCAAAGAACCCCATCATAAAAATACCAATTGTAAACTATTGTATTTGGTTTGCATTCTCTCCTGAATGTAGAAACTTTAAAACATAAGACCTCTGCAATAAAAGTGTATGAAATCATATCCGGGTTTAAACAACTTTTGGAATTGGCACTGTAAAATCAAAATAACTTTATTTATAACAAGAAGACTGGGGATTAAAAAATAAC
Source organism: Bolborhynchus lineola (assembly GCA_025448015.1). NCBI lineage: Eukaryota > Metazoa > Chordata > Aves > Psittaciformes > Psittacidae > Bolborhynchus > Bolborhynchus lineola. The sequence continues at coordinate 24,571 of JAOEHX010029901.1, forward strand.
TGAGACAAAGCAGAAAGAAAACCAAACTTCAGATTGTATCACAATCAATCATTTCAGTATAATTTAACTCAGAAAATATATATTCTTACTTGTACATTGGAATTTTGTTTATAGATATATCATACTCACTAAAAAGTAGTTACATTTTACTGCATGACTCCGTGGTTTCACAGCACAACTTACTGCATTGTAATTAAGGCTCTTTTTTACTTTTTTTTTTTTTTTTTTTTAAGAGCCACACAAGTATTTTGTTCCTATTAGTATAAGATTTCAACCTGCATTTCTTGATCTTGAAGACAAACAATCCTGGGCAGCATGAAAGGGTTAGACAGATCAGTTAGTTAAGAATTAACAGGATAGTTAATTTCAAGTGATTGAGCTTTAAACAGCATTTGAATTATCCCATGCAAAAGCACTTCAAGCTGTAAATCACAGTGGTAAAACACAGTGATTCCTGAGGGTATATCAATTACAAACCTTCCCTAATGATTTTAAAATCTCCCAAATGAATTGGTATATTGACACAACTCTGTCCACAGTGGGGAATATTTGTAGTTCAACAGCTATAAATCCTAGAACAGTTGAATAATCTTACACTAAAACCAACTCTGTAAATGTTAAACACATCCACTCTATGTTCTCCAACCATATTAGCTCATTTAATAGCTCTAACAGAGAAATGTTGTCTCTGCTGGCAGGCTCAGAATAAGAGGGAGTGCATCTTGGGAAGCTGCAGCCATCCCACCCCATTCACAGAGTGAATTCACTGAGTTGTGTAAGTTGCTGGCTGTGGACGCTGGATGAAGGTGCTGGGAGGTTGCTGTTCCAGCTCTGGCTGGGACAGCAGGCATCAGTTTTGTATAAATATACCATTGTTGCTATGCTGCATGTTAATTCACCTTTTCCAACTGTCTGAGCTGTTTAATTTTTAACCTAGACTCTTTGATCTAAACATAATTTTGGAGGAAAAGAGAAGAAGAGAAGGGAAGGGGAGGGGAGAGGAGGGGTGGGGAGGAGAGAGGAGAGGAGAGAGGAGAGGAGAAGGAGAACGAGAAGGAGAAAGAAAAGGAAAAGAAAAAGAAGGAAAAAGAAAAGGAAAAGAAAGGAAAAGAAAAAAGAAAAGGAAAGAAAAGAAAGAAAATAAAAGAAAGAAAATAAAATAAGAAAAAAAGAAAAGAAAGAAAAAAGAAAAGAAAAGAAAAGAAAAGAAAAGAAAAGAAAAGAAAAGAAAAGAAAAGAAAAGAAAAGAAAAG